>PVIC010000234.1:75297-143005 GCA_004025085.1 Thryonomys swinderianus
AGCTTTGGAATCTGAGTCCTTACCGGGGACTCCGAGCACTGAGGTAGGTGTCAGCTTCTCCCCCGAACGGGCGTGAGTCATCTGTTGCATCCACCGGTGATAAGCTGGACCTGCGTGCTGTGGAAATCCCTCTCTGCTTTGACACACAAGGGCTTGTTCCTGTGAACTCTCGCTCATATTTTGTGTGTTCTCTCCGTGGGTGACCTCACGGACTGCTCTGAGTAACAGGGTGCTGGTCACAGTCATCTGATCGCATGCCACCCGTGTGCGTCACAGCGAGGTTCTCTCTCCTTAAAGCACATGTGTCCTGCTCCTCCCCTTGTGGCTATCAGCTGTGTGGTACGCAGAGCACCACACAGTGATGTGTGTGGTGTGTGTGTGTGTGTGTGTGTGTGTGTGTGTACCAGTGGCACAGTTGGTGCTTTGACAGCTGGAGAACTCATCACAGCCATTCATTCTGGGACAGTGACACACAGGATGGCCTTTCTTTAAAGTGGTTATTTTCCGGACATGGGTGGCTCATGCCTGTCATCCCAGCACTCGGGAGGCAGAGGGAGGAGGATTGCTGAGCTTGAGGCTTGCCTGGGCTCTATAGTGAGCTTAGGACCAGCCTGAACTACAAAGTGAGACCCTGTCTCAAAAAAAAAAAAAAAAAAGCAGTTATTCTTCAGTTATTCTTGCTTGGTTTCCAGTTCCGGTGTCTTGACCTAGTGCGGCAGGTGTCTGTCATGTATAGTCGCTGTCTGGCCCTCTAACCTTGTGCCCTTCTTCCACAGGCGGTTGCCACAACAGCCTTAAGCCGATCAGCAACAGTCCCACCATTGCCATTGCTGCCGCTGCAGCCGCGGCCGCCGCTGCCATGGTCTCTGTGGACCCCGAGGGATTCCGGGGCCCATCGCCCTCCAGCGTGCAGCCGTGCCATTTCCTGACACTGGCACCCATCAGAATACCCCTGCAGCCGGCCCCCTTCTCAGGTAGGCTCAGCATGCAGTCTCTGCAGACTGTGTGCTCTTCCCAGACTCTGCAGCTTGGTGTCTTGGTCACTGCTGGGCTCTGGATGTGCTGTGGGGTATTCAAAGGTGGCTCTGTGGAGGAGCATTTAGTGGGCTCGTGCGGGGTGCCCTCAGTGTCAAGCTAGACGTGTACCTCTGTCCACAGCCAGACCTCCCTACACCCCCTGGCTCTGTGTGTGTCTGTGTGTGTATGTGTGTGCATGCACTAGTGCCCAGTGCTAAGACTTCTGAAATCTCCTGTGGAGAGTGTTGTGTTAGGGATCTGCCAGACAAGCTCCAGTGTCTGAGCCTGTGACACTGTGAGGCAGAGTTTGAGTCGCACGCAGCCTCCCTGAGCCCTGCCGGGGATCAGCTGGCTGCCCTGAACTGGAGAGGCCACCTGCCAGAACCGGTGGGTGAGGAGACAGGCATTACCCCGGAATCGTGGGACTTGCTGTCCCAGGGCCGGAGTGGGGCCGGTAAACATTCTTGGAGTGTGAGAGGTGTGGGTTTGTTGATGTGGAGCTCAGAGGGAGAAGAGGTGAAGGCCTGGAGTGGATCTGCTGTGTCCACTGCCGTGTCTGTTGATTGGAATCAGCATGAGGTGTGACCCGTCATCCTATGCAAAGTTATTTGCTTCAAATGAAGCAATAACAGCAATCATCTGGGAGAACATGTGGACAATCTTTCATTCTTATGAGTTCAGACTATTGTTTTCATTTTAGTTGTTCACATGATATGAATATTAACTTCTGGAGGAGACAGTATTAATACTTATCAAGCATCCTTAATCTGAAAATCCAGAATCTGAAATGCTCTAAAATATGGAACTTTTGGACCCCAGCATATTACAAGAGGAAAATTCCATACCATAAAACTTTTTTCTTGCACAGATTAAAAATACTATATAAATGATCTCTAGAATACTTACATAATGGGTTTATGGTACACAAATAAATTTCAAGTTTAGAGTTGGGTCTTATACCCAAGGTACCTCATTGTACAGATCCAAATATTTCAGAATTTGAAACAGTCTGAAATCCAAAACACTCGTAGTCCAAAGTGCTTTGGACAAGGGACACTCAACCTGCACCACTAATTGTTAGATGCTCTGTAATAGGAATCTTATCACTAGGGTTTCTCACACACACACACATTAATTTGTAATTAATTTTATGCTCTAAAATGACAACCTAGTTTAATACTTTTCACTCAAGAACAAAATCTTACTTTTGTTTCCACATGTCAATGCGTATGCCCTTAAAGTGTGGAAAAAAATAAAGCACATGGATGATGGATAATCTCTGTACAGAATCCACATTTACAATTGTGTCAAGACATTGGTTGTGATCCGTCAGTCCAGTGGTATTTATTAAGGTCGACCCCATATTTCAAGAAAATTCATCTTAGAACAGAATAACTGTATAATTCGAGGTGACCTGACTTTCCACGCTCTTACAGTTTATGAAATCTCATAGGAATTAGGCATCCTTCATGTTTGCAATTCTTTAAGGCTCTGTGTTCAGGTCAGCCGTCCTGTGGACTCAATGAGAAAGACAAGCACCATCAACAGGCAGCCCTGTAGCGTCTGCCAAGACTGTGGCATCAGCGTGGTTCCCTGGGTCTTAAAAGTCAAACCATGGAGAGAGAACACAGGTTGAAGCTGAAGTATGGTAGGGGCTGGAGCAGCACCAGTGACCTCATGTGAGCCTGGTCAGCCTCGGCTGGTGGATGCGTGTCTGCCAGGCGTTCCCTGAATGAAGCTGCTTTGGGAACCGTGGCTGTGGGACAGCATCGTCCCAGGAGTCTCCTCTCCAGGTATCTGGTCCATGGGAGAGAAGATCAGGATGAGAACTTTTAACACATTGCCATGAGTACTTCTAGAAAGTCAAGGATTGGAGGGACGTGAGGGTGGACAGCTCCTCGTCAGCCAGGGTTGCTCATGGCTGAGTCTTAAACACTTTCAGCCTCCGGTGGCCTGAGTGAGCTTGGGGCGTTCCCTGTGCTGAGGAGCGTCTCACTAGGACATTTCCTAAAGACAGGTGAACCAGGAGAGGGCAAGAGAGTATCCTCGAGAGATTAACTGGTAGGAGAGTGGAGTGGAAGAAGTGGAACAACCCCTATAGGCTTCTGCAAACAGAAAATGCAGGTCCTGTGAAGTTTGTTCCTTACGCAAACAATACTCTAAAAGACTGCGACCTTTGATGTAGCTACCAGTGAGCAGTCCTGTTTTTCACTGGACAATATTTGTCCTCATTTTAGATCAGTGGACTTGACTGTTTGACTTATACTCTTGATGTGGTTATAAAAGCCAAATGCCCTTAAAGGGCCCACAGGGTGTGAGTTTAATTTCCCTCTGGAGGCTATTCGGCGATGGCTGGGGATGGTTCTGGTTGTTGGGTGCACACGAGGATTGCTCCTGGGATTGCATGGCTAGGGGCTGGCGGAGCCTCCTCAAGTCCTGAACCCCCAGGATATCCCCAGTAATAAACATAATCCAGTTCTAAGTGTTAGTTAGTGCTCACATCGGGAGAACAATGCCGCTTAAATTGTGAGAGTCCCTGTGAGGGCTCCGAGGAGCTCCTCTGGGGAAGTTCAGGCTCTATTAGCTGCTCGACTCTGGAGGAAATAGGCTCGGCCGGAAGAAGGCAGAGCCAGAAGAATTACACCCCCTCATGTGCACGGTCTGCAGTTTCGGGCAAGTTACAGGGAGAATTGAGAGAGCTCCGCAGGCAGCTCCAAATTTAGTTGTAAACTGGGTTTCCTTCCCCGGAGCGCTGTCAGCACTGCCTGCCCCGCGCTGCTTGCTCCTCCTTTCCAGGCCGGGCACCTCGTGCCATGGCAGTCTGTTGGCGCAGCTGGCCCCTTCCCGGGCTCTGTTTGCTCTCCTGCTGCCCGAACGAAGCACAGGGAGGCGGAGCTGAGCTCGGCCTTGTCCCCACTGAAGGGACCGAGAACTCATTCACTGCTGGGCTGAGCGGAGTGCTCTGCTCCCTGCGGCACTTCTAGCGCCATTGGTGAGCTGTGCACTTCCGGATCGGAGAGCGATCAGGTTTAGGTGGAGGGCAGGGTGTGCGCGGACTGCACAGCCCTCTGTGCTGACAGCCGAGGGAGCCGTCAAAGAGGACGGTGGAGCAGTGTCGCGTCCTGTGGTCGTCTGCAAGCAGGTTGAAACAGTTTGCTTCATTTCTCCCTGTTTCTTTGTATGTGAGGGCTTCAGACTGTCGAACCCTTTCAGGGGAAAAAGACTAACGTATTTTGCTTTTTCGTGTTTATGGCAAACACACTGTTTACCAAGGAGAGGAAGAAAGGCCAGTAGGAGGTTCTGTGAAAGAGAGCAGAAATGCCTTCCAGGTTATCCTGAGGATCCAGTCACCTCCGCCTGTGGCACCAGCTGGGCCCCTGTTCTGTCAGGCCTTGTGCCCGGCTGCCAAGTATTCTGTGAATTTAATGATATGGTGACAGAACTCTGGTGCTCACCCCTCTTGGGTTGGATAAATGGATAAATGGAAAATGATGGTATTTATTTTTAAAAACTTGGCCCACAATTTCTTAAGCATCCGAGTGAGAAAGGTGAAATATGAGTGAGTAGTTACAGTCTCTAGTAGCACAAATTACTATCAAATACAAATATTAAAAAGGACCATCTGCCTTGGAGACCATTTGCCACCTGTTCTTTTGCTTCCAGAACTATTTAATGGTTTAAATGTAACACGCTGTCCTGCCGCAGAACAGCTGGGGAGTGACTATTTTCTTCTCCTACCAGTAACTTGCCAGCCAAGCCGCGTAACGAGTCAGAGAAAGCTCCAAGCCAGAATGCGACCACGAAGCCTTTCATGTGGCCGCCGGCTTTCCTCATTAGCAGACTCTGCAGGTGCTGCGACAGGTTCTATGACAACAGCAATCCAGTCATTTGGCAATAAATTCTTCTTTAACAAAAAAAAATCCCAGAATTGTTTTCTTCCCCACTACAATCAAAACTGTCATAATACGTATTAACATTTTAGAGTTTCCCAGAGACAAAAATACTCTAAACCTGTAATAACAGGATTATTCACACCCCAACATGTTGGAAGTTCTGCTGCCTCCTGTGGAAAAGACAGGCATTTCTCATGAGAAGGATTACACTGCTTTTAGGAGCAAAATTGTCCGATATAAACCAATCAATAAGTAAAACCTTTGTGTGGTTTATTACCTGTGATAAGTGAATTCCTATTAAGAATGCAACTGCAAGGGCCGGAGATTTAGCTCAGTGGTTCCGGTGCCTGCCTCGCAAGTGCAAGGTCCTGAGTTTGATCCCCGGTAACCACATATAATGCCGGGTGTGGAGACTCATGCCCACCAGCAATCAATACCATATACCACAGTGCTGGGTATGGTGGCTCACGCCTGTAATCCCAGCACTAGGGAGGCAGAGGCAGGAGGATTGCTGAGTTCCAGGCTTGCCTGGGCTACATAGTGAGCTCAGGGCCAGTCTGAACTACAAAGCGAGACCCTGTCTCAAAAAAAAAAAAAAAAAAAAAAAAAAAAAAAAAAAAAAAAAAAAAAAAAAAAAAAAAAAAAAAAAAAAAGAAAAAGAATGCAACTACAGATATCCACAGTGGCAGTTTTACATTTAGCCACATCAGGACAGATTTGTCTACAGGGAGATTTCCTTATTTGGATCCGAAAACCAAGAGCTGGCTTAATACTGAGTCCTTCCTGTCCGGGAGGTCTTGGTCACCCACCTAGGAGACGGTGGTCTTTGGACCTCCCATTGCCAGAAGCCTCCAGTGTCTGCTTCCTTCCCTTGAGAAATGGTAGACAGCTTGTCTACATTAGCTGTCCTGGCTGTGAGCGCTAGCCCACTATTTTTTTACATTTTGAAAGAAATACTGGAAATACATTATATATCCAAAAAATAATGAATACTAATGCAGCAAACACCCAAATGCCTCCCTTGGAGAGAGGAGAGTAGACCTTCCTGGTCCCCTGCCCTATCGGCAGCCTCCTTCTCCCTTCTCCCACAGGTCTCTGCACTCTGGGGCGTGCGCCAGGCATCGCGCTGTCGCTGTTTAAAAATATGCTTACTGCATGCAAATGGGTCATCTCTTGACAACGGATGTGGAGTTTAGGCTTCTTTGCATTTTACACAAACATAACCACCGTCATGAATTCTTGGGTGACTGTTTTTCAGCTGGGATATGGGCTCTCCTTTGTCTTGCTGCACTGAGGCTGGTGGCTGCAGCATGAGCCTGTTCTCTAGTAAGAAACATTTGTCCCCGTGAGTCACACCATGCAGTATCCTTCCATGGTTGGGACTTCTTGGGCTTCCTGAAACTCCAGACACCGCTGTGCCCACCCTCCTTTGGAAGTGCTTTACTCTCTGAGCTGAACCTGCTCTGCCAGGGCTTGAGTGTCCTCTGGGTCCTCATGTGAGATAACAACCATGCCAGCTTGATCTCAAGCCTCGGGGCTTGAGACTGCAAACCAGTTTCTGGTAGGTACCTCTGCCATCCAATGGATGTCTCAAACTCTGCTGTTCTGTTCAGGAACCTTTGATTACCCAACCCAGGGTCCATTCATAGAAAACAAGAGCAAATCTTGTGTTTCCTATGGTCTCCTGAGTAAGCCTACTCCTCTAAGTATGGGGAGTTTCCATTTGCCTTCCAGGGCTCATCGTGCTTGCTGCTGCTGGTTCCTGAAGTACGTGCAGGACCTGGCTGTCTCAGAGCCTTTGTTCCCGCAGGAATACCCTTTTCCAGCTGCCTAGCACAGCATGTGTGGCTGGCGGTATTTCTGTCACTCTGGCCTCAACTCTGAGAGTTGGCCTGAGTCCTCTTGTTCTGAAATACTCTCTGAAAAAAACCGTCTTCCCGATGTGGAACAGTCATCTTAGCCTGGAATTTTTTTCTGGTGTCTACTTATGGCTCATTTTCCCTTCTCTGAATTGTCAGATTTATGAACCCAGGGGGCCCACATTTCGTCACCACTGAATAGCTCTTTGCTGAATGGAGGCAACCATAACACATGAGCCTTTCTCACAGATACTTGGGGCACTGGTTGGCCACCCTACTTCCCACCTGGGCCAGGCTCCACAAATAAATGAGTCCATGAAGCGGGAAGCTATCTGCTCAGGTCTTACCCTAATGCCAGACATGCTATTTCCATTCCTCGGCCAGGATTAGGCAAAATCTCCACAATGCTCAGAGAATCAGGTATTTTATGAAAGAGCTCAATGCACTGTTCAAGTTTCAATATTTGCATTCTTGTAGTGTTTGACTTTTCTGGAATCCAAATTTTGGAACTAACCTCACATAGCCAATCCTAGTCTGTAAAGCTGGGAGACAGAGCTGAAGACTAGTGAATGGAACTTACCTAGACTTCAGAGTTAGGGAAGGTAGGGAGGGGCAGAACACAGCTCCCCTTTTCCAGAAACTTTAATGATTTCTTTCTTAGCTACTCCATTAATCCCACACACCAGCTGTAATTCACATTCAATGACACCAGAACCATTGTGTTAAAATCAATGACCGATGATCAAGGACTGCAGCTGGGTTGCTGATGCTGAAGGAATGTTGTTTAAATTGAGCTGTGCTGACCAGACTGACACAGGCCCTGAGTCTGCATGGGCTGGTTATAACTGCCCTGAAGCCCCTCCCCAGAGTCCAGTCTCACAGACAAGGCACAGCCTTATCTCTACAGCTGCAATAGTGCCGCCTTGCCCTGGATCTCCTTTAGAAGTCCCTGGAAGGACTGTGAGAAAAACAGATTGGACTGCAAACAGTAGAAGGAAGTTGTCTTTCATTGGTGCCTTAATGAAAAACATCCCCAAGGAGGAGTTAGATCGCACTGCTATAGCCCCAAGTCAAAGCATTTTCTTCACATACTCAAGGTAACAAGAGCAGCTGGGCCCCTTCCCGGCTTGGCCACTTCACTTAATTTGTGATAACAGCAGGGCTGGAAACAGTATCCATGCCCGATGGCCATCAGAGGCAGTCAGAGCGGTACCTGGTGTAGGACACCTAGAGGAGAGGAGCCTGAAGGGTTCCCACTGAAGAGTCCGGCTCCAGTACCCCTCCGTGGCACACAAATAAGATCGGTGCCTCAAGGGAGGACTGTGCATTCACAGGGGTCTGGGGCTGTGCTTATTCCACTGCCACAGTTGGAGGGAGCAGCTATTTCACTCTTGATAGTACCTAATGTCTAGAGGCCATGTGGGAGTTGCATTTGCGCTAACGCCTCCAAGGAAACATTAGTGCTTGAAAATAGTCCAGACATGAAAACCCACATGACAAAGGAATTTCAAGCAGGGTCTCAAATACCCGTTTTCTTAGCAGCATTATTCAAACATAGCAAAAGGGTGGAAGCTCCTCAAGTGTCTGTTGACAGACGAATGGTCAAACAAATATATGAAATGCACATAGAATGGACTATCATTCTGCCTTAAAAAGAAGAGTTTTGACACACGCTGCAGCTTGAATGGACCTAGATGAAACGTTACTAAGTAAAATAAGTCTGTCACAGAAGGACAAATACTATCTGACTGTTCTGATGTGCACCCCAGGTTATAAGGCAGGAAGTGAGAGGAGTCTGCTTAATGAAGGAGAGATGCGTGATGTGAAATGGTCCATCTACAGTTTATGGAGTTTAATAAGTGCTGAGGAGGCTGTTTACTAATCTCGTTACAGGCAGGATGTCTGGCTGCCTGTGAAGTCTGCAAGGCTGAGCAGTCTGGCTGCAGGAGGAAGGGAGAGGGTGGTCTGTGCCTTGGAGCAGCACTCAGCCCATCTATTCCCCGCCTCAATGTGAGGATGGCTGTTCGCAGACTTGGGGGTGGCTAACATCCACATTTCCATCCCCACAGTCCATGTCTTTCGGGGGCTCCCAGGGCCTCTGGGAAGGGGTTTCCCACACTGAGGGGCTCAGAATGCCTTTCCCATTGGAGGGTCTATTGTAGGGAAGAAGCAATGAGCCCCTAGCACTCCCCTAGGATCTATGTGTTAGTTACTTTTCTCTCATTGCTGAGAGAACTTACCTAACACCCAGAGTTAGGGGGGAAGCAGTTATTTGGCTTACAGTTTCTGGAAGTTTCAGACCATCGTCAGCTGACTCCAAGACAAGGGCGGCTAGTAAGTCTTGCAGAAGGGGAACAACATGGTGCACACAGAGTAGCAAAGGCAACAAAGGAGAGCTTCACTATGTCTTTCTGCCTCTTTGGTCCCATCCAGACTAGGGGAATTAGGCTGGTGCTAGCTGCTCACTCTGGTGGAGTGGTTTAATAAACACACACCCTTGATCCCAGCATCACCCATTCTAGACTCAGCCACCTCTGACCCAGTGAGGCTTTGGGGAGACAGACAGACCTGAGCCATAACAACCTGCATTTCAGCTTTAATATTCTTGGTGGATCCTTACCTCTCATGATAGCATCAGCACCTGTGCCAGTCACACCCTGTCTCTTTCCCTTCCTTCCTCCTGTCAGTGGAGTATCACCGTGCTGTATGCTTCTCAGGGATTCAGCTGGGAATGAGTAAGCTCTCTCATTGGATGAGAGGGCAAAGGTTGGTCCTGGAGACCTACAGCTATCATGAGACCCAGATGAGAAGCCCGGGAGTTTCTCCAGGGCCACTTGTGCTGTTGGGGTGCTGTGAGAACAGAACTGCAGCAGCATGTCATTGTGTTTAATATGTAGGCTCGCCTTGTTCAAATCTAGAGGAAAAGAAAAGTGAAATTAGAGAAGCAAAAGACAGTCCTCTGCAGGACCAGCCCCATGGCTTTGGACTTACAGTGACTTGACACTGGCAGAGTCAGCTTGCACAGCTACTTCCACTGGTGGGAGGTGCACCCCTTGTCCCCAGCAGGGCTCATTTCTGGGCCCCAGTGCCTGCCATTCCTCAGACAGCCAAGTGTGGCTGGGGCCTTTCCCGGGCCTTTGCTGACAGCAGTAGCTGGTGTTTTGGTGTGGGGTGTCCAAGTTGTCTGGTGCCTTGTCTTGGAGCACAGTGGGCCTGTGTTCAGGCAAGAGCTAGAGAGCAACCGTGACATGGAGAGGGAACCAGAAGGAAAGCTTTAAGGGGGTACCCATAGAAAGGAACTGGCACAGTGTGGGAGCTGTAGCCTAGACTGTAGCCAGTAGTGACACCAGCTAGCGCCTCAATGGCCTCCTGATTCCTTGGTTTCTATCTACCTGCTGTGGAGTCCACCTGGTGCTGACATTGGTCCACCACAAAGTCCTGACTTCGCTCAGTCCCTTAGGCATCTACACCCTTCTACTCCTGCCCTGGCCTAGTCTCACTGCTCTCTTGAGTGACAGCGAACTATTCAAATGCATGGGCTATGTCCTCCTTGTCATTTCCGTAGGGTAGGCCCAGTGCAGTGCTTCTATGTATGCACCACCTTCCCTCCAAGGAATACTCACGGGGGCTGACTCAGCAGCTAAAGGAGGGGCCGTGATCGCTGCTGACCCAGTTAGACTGGATCCTCACAATCGTACAGCATCATAGTGTGGCCTTTCCTGGTAACGCAGCATGCCAAGAGAGTGGCCTTCTTGTCAGCTGCCAAGTGGTTTCAATCCTGTTGATTGAAGATAAATCTTCTCCAAGCCATACAGGCATATTTCTTCATGAAAATGTGACCCACTGATCACTCAGTGCCCAGGCCCTGGTCCCTGAGTACATGCACACTTGGGAAATGTGGGTCCTGCTGATCCCATTTCTCCCTCTGTGTCATCAGCGACATCGCCCTGGGTTCTGGAAAGAGGAAACAGATGCTTCCATGCCATCTGGGGTAAAAGTGAGTTAAATGCTCAGAGCTTAGGATGTAACACAGCGTTCAGAAATGGGCCCGTAGTGTACACAGTGGAGGATCCACCATGACACCAATGTACAATACTGGGGTCGGTAGTGAATAAGGTGGAAACACAACCCAGGGATGGGATAAAGGAGAGACCCTGAGGGAAAATCTTGGCTGGGGGAGGGCTCTAGCACGGGGTGGTTTAACGATAGGAACAAGGGAAGCCGGGATTTCCACACAAAGAAAGATGTACTGTTCTGAAATAAAGTTCAGAACTACTCTATTGCCCATGGTGTCTGCCCAGTAGGCTTTCTGTTTCCTCTCTGGTCAGATTTGCTGTCAGCAGCAGCAGCAGCACTGAGCAGGGCAAACGATCATTCCCTTGTCTATAGCAACCTTAGGATATACCCTGTGCATTTTGTCTGAGTTTCAAATCCATCTGGCTGAAGAGTAAAGAGTGGGGCTGTGGAGAGATGTAAGGAAACTGCATCTGGGGTCACCAACCCCAGGCTGGAAGGGAGCGCCTATCTTCTGGCCCAGCACACTGTTGCCTCTTGTGGACCCGGGAGATCTGCTGCTTTGTGCTGAATTTGTTTCCTTCAAGTCAACCTCCTCTACAGCCCATGCATTTATGCTTGCAATGGCAATTCCAAATGTTTCTTCCTCATTCTCTGACTGAGGTGGGTATACATGTTTTTGAATTAAAATCACATAGTGAAAAATTAACTATGAGCTGTATTCACTAGCTCCAACTACTGAGTGTTTAATTCAGTGGCATTTAGGACACTCACAGCTCTGTGTGCATGCCCAGCCATCTAGTAATAGTACCTTTCCTGTCCCTGCAAAGAAACCCCATACTAGGGAATCTTTTTTTTTTTTTTTTTTTTGAGACAGGGTCTCACTTTGCAGTTCAGGCTGGCCCTGAGCTCACTATGTAGCCCAGGCAAGCCTGGAACTCAGCAGTTCTGCTTTTGCCTCCCGAGTGCTGGGATTACAGGCGTGAGTCACCACGCCCAGCACTGTGGTATGTGGTACTGATTGCTGGTGCGTGTGAGTCACCACACCCAGCATTGTATGTGGTTACTGGGATCGAGCTCAGGGCCTTGCACTTGAGAGTCAGGTGCTAGAATCATTGAGCTAAATCTCTGGCCCTGAGGAGTCTTTCTTTTCCTCTTGCCCCCTCCCTGGTCCTGGGCAATCACTAATCTAAATCTTTGTGGACTCATGGCCTCCAGAAGTTTAATATGATAGAACTAGAGGATATGTGGCCTTATGTCTAGAATATACCTGGTTACAAGTGAAACTGTCTTATATTCTGGAAGAATCTCTGCAAAGTCAATATAATCTGTTTCTTGAAGTCAGAACTCCACATATTTGGCTTTTTATTGTTTAAAATTCTTTAATCACTAATTTTTATTTACTACAGGATGGTCGGGATTTCTATATTTTCTTGAATCAATTTTGGAAACTGAGAATTTCTCCGTGTTTTGTAGGTTTTCAAATGTATTGACAGAAAGTGGTTCCTAGAAGTTGGTTGATTTCTAATTTCTTGCTATGCCTGGGCAGTTGTTCTCCAGCAGTAGGCTTTGTTGTACAGTGATTTTGCCCTGGCTCTCGGGCACCACTCCTTTGCCCAAGGGCTCTAAGGACTCATGAGCACAGAGTTCCAGACACCACTCCCATTCCTTCTCTGCTGCTGACAGAGTCATGTGTTTCTTACTTCTTATCCTATTGCTTAGCACAGATTCACCCATTGGCTCCTTTTATCAATATTTAAGGTGTATAACATGATATTATGAGATGCATATAAATAATAGAATGGTTACGATGGTGAAACAACATATCCATCATCTTATGTAGGTACCCATTTGTTCTTCTGTCTCGTGAACAGCTGTAATCTATGCATTTAGCAAAAGCCTGAATACAACACACTATTATTAATTACAGTTTTCGTATTATATGTCTTCAGAGTTGATCCTGAAGATATCTACTATTTTGTGTCCTTTGACCTATACTTTCTATCATCATTCCACCCATGGTAACCGTGTTTTATTTAACTGTGTTTTATTCAGGTGTAGTTGACTTTTTAAATATATTTTTGCATGTAAGTAATATCATGCAACATCCTTTTTTGGTGACTGTTTTATTTAGGATTTAGTATAATCTATCCCCACTCCTGCCTCCATCATTTGGTCTGCAGGTGGAAATCTAGGCTTTTCCCATGTATCCTAGGGATTAATTATGGGGTCACACAGAAGTTCTGTGTTTAATTTCTTTTGCAACTTTCAGACTTTTCCATAAAAGCTGTAGCAATTTGCATTCTTGCCAACATGACTCAGGGGTTCACTTTTCTTCAAATCCTTGGCAACATTTATTATCTATTGTCTTTTTAGTAAAAGCCATCTTTTGTTTTTTAAAAAATACCATTTTACTTTTGTTTGTTTTATTTTTTGTGGTATTGGAGATTGTGCCAGGACCTTGTGCTTACAAGGCAGGCATGATGCCAGTAAGTTAAATCCCCAACCCAGTAAAAGCCATCTTAAGGTTTTGATTTGCAATTATCTAACAGCGATGATGCTGAGCACCTTTTAATACATCCACACTCCTTTGTATGTCTTCTTTGAAGAAATGTTTATTCAGGGCCCTGTGACATGTGTTAGATTGTCTCCTTGCTGTTGGTATATGAGTTCTTTACGGTTTTGATGTTAACCCCTTTTTGACTGTGTAATTTACAAATATTATTTCTCATTTCATAAGTTGCTTTCCATTTAAGAAAATTTATGAGTACATATATGTTTGCACTTCAGAGTAATGACATTCACTATGGGGAGCTGGTACCTGTATGTAGCATATTCTTTCTCCATCTCTTCCTCCCTTCCTGCTATTGCTTGGTCCTCTTCTCTTTTGAAAAATTTCTGTCTCCCTGTCTTTATAATCTATTTTTAATTTTGTTATTGAATTTATTTATACTTTGGATTTCGTGTATAAGAGAAGCTGGTGTGTAAGAGAAACTGGTGGAAGGAGGAAAGGAGATGGTGTGGGATCTTAGTGAATGAAGATCGCCGCCATTGTGGAGGAGGATGTTGGAAGGTAGACGTGGCTCCATCCTCACTAACCAGAGGAACCAAGTGGGTGCTGGAACTGGATGCTCCGAGAGCTCAAAGGCAAGGGCTCGGGCAACAGTTTTGTTGGTATTGAACACAGTCAGTACTTTAGAAACTGAGGAAATACCATAGAGCCATACTCTAGTCTATCTACAGAACCCTGTCATCACTTAGGCAAGTACCAGCTGTTCTTCTGGTTTCCATGACCGATGGCTCCTCCTGGGTCCCTTGCAAAACAAGCTACCTACAGAATGTTCCCCTTAAGCCTCATATCCAGGCAGAGTGTAAGGCCCCCCCTTTCCCCCCTTCAAAGTCACTTAGGACATAAGTGGCAAACACCAGAAAGAGCGATGGAATGGATTGGCAGATTTGGCCATTTTTCTCTTTCATTAGTTATAAGGCATTTTTTTGGGGGGGGTGGTAGAAGTATCTGGGAACTGGATATTATTTCTCTGCCTAACACCTTGAACTCTGAGTTAGAGAACCAAGTTGTGAGGGTGTTTCTCTCGGTGTCCCTCTGGCTCTGTCTCTGTCTCTCTCTCATACACGTGGACACATACATACATACACACATGGATTGTTTGTCTCCAGTCTCCATCTCTGTCATTCACACATACACACAATGCACTCAATCACAGAGACACACACACTGTCACCCACACATTGTCCTTAGAGACAGCCACCTCAGGGACCCTCCCTGTTCACCCTTATGATGTCTTCGGTGTGCCACTTCCATCTGTACTTTTCTTTTCCCTTCACCTCTTCTCAGCTCCTACCCCAACCTGATTCTAGTTCTAGTTACAACTAGAAATGCATCCGTAGGAGCAGGCGGCTTTGGGGACAGTGTGTCACACGTCCTTTCGCAGCTGTGACAAAGTCCCGGTGAGTATGGCGTCAAGTTTGGATGCTGAGGAACCGGAAGTCTCTTCTGGCTGCTCTTTTCCCTTTTGTGCCTTATAACTCATAGATGTCTCCAGGTTATTGAAGTGATGAGTGCTGATCTGAACGTATATAACAATAAGCAGAGAAACACAAAGAAGAACATGAAGACTGCGCACTTTGCAGCTGTCCACTTTGCATCCTGCTATAAGCTCTTGCAGTTCCGTTTTGCCTCTTTAACATGATGAGGCATCAGGCCACTTGGGGGATTCTCACCCCCACTGTGTCAGGCGGTTTCACGTAGCCGTCTCTGGAAGGATCTGCCTGGGGTGAGTGTGCTCCGACTGAGCTTCGAAGGGGTGCCTGGCCTGCGTACCCTCCTTGTTAATCACATGGGCAAAACTGTTGTTTCCAGTGAGCTTTGGCCTGGGCCTGATCAGTGTTTGCTTCCGGTGTTCTTTCTAGAGGCCCCGCAGGTGTGCCTGCTGCTTCTGTAAGCAGAGTCCTGTTTGCGGGGAGGAGACTGTGTTTGGATTGTTCTCTGAGCAAGCCCAGACCATTGTTTTCTGTTCCCAGAATCTCATCTGTTGAGCTGAATGATTTGTTTCCTGCCACGGTTTGGCTGCATAGGATAAACAAGCTGTTGCTTGGGTGAGCGAGTGTGCACAAAGGTGCACAAGCAGGCACACACCCGAAGCTCCTGGCCAGGAAGGGCCGAGAGAGGAAGCTGGAGTAATCATTCCGCTTTTAGAGTGGGGATGCCTGTGTAGTCCAGCGGTTTTCACAGTTGGGAAGAACGCTTGTGTCTTAGGTTTTGTAAAGAAAGCACCGGAGTTACAGTTGCTACCACAGGGAAAGAGCAGCGTCTCCTGCTGAAAGGACCCCAGTGTGTTGCTGGAGGCACCTCCGAGTCATGGAAGTCAGAGCGCTGGCCGTGTGTTCTTCTTCTGAGTGCAATTGCATCTGCTAAGGTGTCAGCAATTACCTGCTTCCAACTGCTGAAGAAAATAGGTTCTTCAGGAGCAAAATGCAGAGAATCTGACTTTCCCTAACCAATTCATTTTGTTCTACTCTCTTTTCATACTATCCATTCCACCTGTCCCAGGCCCCTTGCAGGTGAAAATCTGAATATTCAGTAGTGAGCACAGAGTGGCCGCTCTTCCCCAGGAGGACGGCAGTGCTCACAAAGAGGGCCAGGAAACTCCCACTCCCTCCCGCCTCTTTCTGCGTCAGTCAGTCTTGTGCAAGCTGGTCTGGGGCACTTGCTAGGAGTGGGCATGACATGGAGGGCAGGGCACACTGAGAGCCTCTGCAGGGCAGGATACCACTCTGGCGGCTGGGCTCCCTCCCTGGTGAGTGAGTCACCAGCATGATGGATCCCTAAGCTACTCCCTGCTGCCAGTGTTCGGGTCTCTATGATATGTGTATAAGTCATATGGGAGCTTTTTAGCGTTTAATTTATCTGTTGTTGGACAGCCCGGGAGGTGCGGCTGCGCCAGACACAGGTGCGAGGTGCTGCTGGCTTGGGTCATGCTGATGAGGGTCGGTGCTGAGGAGCGGTCAAGTTTGGGATCTGATTTGAAGGTTCACACGCCTGGCGTGGTAGGATGCTTGTGGGTGTGCGAGGAATACAAAGCCAAGGAGGACCACAGAGGCTGCATGCTGAGCAGCGGCGGGGAGGTGCCGCTGAAAATAGCAGCTCTGAGGACGCTGAGCTCGGCAGGTGCGGGAGCCAGGTCTGGGGGCTTCTCTGCCTCCAGGAACTCTGCTCTTTCCTTTTGTCATCAGCCCATATCTCTCTTCCTTACACAAGATTCCTTCAGATAAGGTGCCTGTGTGTGGAAGCTCGATCTCTCTCCTACCGCTCTCTGTTGGACTCAATCCAAGCTGGCTTTGTCTGGTCCACAGCACTGAAATGACTCACAGGGAATTTAGGGAAAACCTGCATTTTCCTAAATCCGGTGGGTTCCCTGTTCTCTTATTGATGTTTTTTCCACATCTGATAGAATTAGTTATTTTGTCTCTTTGACAGTGTGTGTTTTCCTCCAGGTCATCTTCATGCCTGGTTCATCTGACCATCCCCTGTCCTGCGCTGCTTACTCCCTCTCCTGTCTCACTGTGGGCCAGGCTCAGCTCTGCCTGGGCTCCTCCTTTCTCAGTCCACACGCCCCTGCCACACAGTACCCTGAGCTGTGGGTAGAACTTCAGTAAAACTAGCTGGTCCCGGACACCTTCAGCCCCTTACTGCCCCTGAATTCTGTCCTGCTTGACCGCTGCCCAGCTCTGGATCTGAGTGTCCAAATGTCTGTGTGACATTCTTCCTTGCACGTTTAATATTCACATTACATTGCATGGATCTCGAACTGAGCTCCAACTTCCTTATTGAATAAGATATAATTTTTATTATACTCATTTTTCTCAAAACAGCATATAAGGACAGAAATAATAGTTGCACATTGTGGCCACTGTGTTGAGGGGCAGGTCAGGGATACTGGTGACCACGCAGTGGTTGCTGTCACAATTCTGTGGTCACTGAGGCTGTGCCCTTCTTACTCGATGTGGATCTGGAGACTTTCATAAGGGGCCTGTGTGGCTACTGTATCATCTCTCAGGTCTGCATCGCATATATGAGATAGCTGCCATTGCTTGCATGTGGTGGAATTATGGAGTGTGTGAAAGATTGCCTGGGCTTGTTAAGGGGCATGTATAAGAGAAGAAACCAATTAATAAAGGATCTGAACAGACACATATTGGAAGATGTGCAAAAACCCAATAAGCACGTGAAAAGACGCTCAGTATCTTTAGTCGTCAGGAAATGCCAGTCAGTGCCACAGTGAGCTTCCATTTCATATGCTAAGTAGCTAAAATAAAAAAGTCAGACAATAATATACATTGGCAAAAATTTTCATACCCATTGAACAGTTAAATTTTTAAAAAATGGACAGTGACAGTATTGGTTTTGAGAAATCAGAACCCTCACACTGCTGATGGAATGTAAATTGGTACAGTTCCAAAGAAAAAAGATCTGGCAGATTCTCCAATAATTTACACCGAGTCACCATCTGGCCCAGCAAGTCCACTTCTAGATACAGAGCCACAGGTTACGGCTTGTGTCTAGATGCAGTCACAGCCTTCAGAGGTGGCTGGATCTAGGTGTGTGATGCCGGGACTGGTTCACAGTGCAGCGCTGGGCTCCAGGCCACTAGGTTAATGGTGTGAGAGTGCTGGGTGCAGCTCCTTAGAGAGACAATCCGGAAGTGCTCCAGACCACTTCCCAGCAGAGTGTCTAACATCTGGCGCTTCTGGGGCTTCTGAATGGGGAGCAGTGCCACCCCCCAGAGCTTGGTGTTGGTGAAGAGTGTGAACGAGGGTGATGGGTATGCAAAGGAGATTATGATCATGCACATAACTAAGGCAGGGGACTAGCCTTGCTGGACCGATCCAGACATGAGACATGGCCCTTGAGGCATGGAGGGACTTTGCTAAGTGGACAGGACAGGTTGGAGAGGGGTTGTGGGCCTGGGGTGAGAAAGGATCGGGTTGGTCAGATAGAGGATGGGTGTTTAGGATGAGACAGGATAGCACTCACTGGGTAGGAAAAACGGGGAAGGCAGAAGGAGATGAATCACAACAGCCTGGCGTGGCACCTGGGCAGTTCCCGGGGTAGGACAAAGAGGGTCCGTGACAGGACCTTAGGACAAGGATGGCGACCACAGTGTGAGGACTTATAATGTGCCGTTCAGGGATCAGGGATGGTGCTGCCTGTGTTGGCCTCTCTCAGAGTCGTTGGCTATGAAAGGTTACAACTGCATCTCCTGTTGTAACTTCGTTAGGAGGTTCTTAATATACAGAGGGGGGGATGTGCTAACAGTATTAGTACTGTTAACAATAGTGTTAACACAATTTTATTGTACATTTCAAAATGACTATAGGGAATGATTTGAATATGCTCAGCTAAAAGTAATGATGTGTTCAAGGTGCTGAATATTATTTCATTTTGACAATTATACAATATATTGAAATATCTCAGGGTACCTCAGAAATATGACGAATTACTACATATCAATTAAAATAAGTTAAACAAGTAGGAGAAAAATAGAGAATAACCAGAAGATGCTCCTAAAGGAAGCTATAAGGAGACAGGTTATTAATTTGGTCAACTAAGCTTGTGCATTACGTCTCACACACCCACATACACACACACACACACACACACACACAGCTCACACATATTTAAATAACTGGTAAACTGTGACTTTAAAGCTGTTTTCATTCTTTTTCAATTGTATGTAGAGTTATTTAATATTTTTATTTATAACAGCTATTTGAATCTCTTCCTCAGTGCGACACACTCGGACGTGCTTTGTATGCTAGCTTTAGTTTTAGATAAATAGCTTCCAGCTGAGACTTTTAGAAGGCAGCACCAGTACTGCATAGCTTCCCACCTCTCCCTCATCCTTATATCCATCCCCATCCCAGAGAAAGGGCCAGAGAGCCAAAAACACAGACTTTGACTTGGAGTGTCCTGAGCTCACTATCATTGCTTTTTAATTCCCTTTTCTAAAACTTTTTAATGGAAGAGTTCTCCCTTTTCAGGACTACCTGACCCAGTGACCACCTATCTGCAGTGATGCTGTGGTGGCCACAGCGTGAAGATCAATAGCTCCCACTCTTCCCCGCAAAACAAACACAAGAAAGACCTTCCCGTGACTTTCTCCATCAAAAACGCAGGGCCCAGAGGACAGACTCTTTCATCTGCCCTTACTGAGTTCCCTGTTCTGGGCTGTCCAGGCCCCAGCCAGCAGCTCCCGTGGTGGATTCTGGGAGAGGAAATGGGGCACATTGCTGAGAGTACTTCCGGTTGGCCTTTGCAGAGGAACCACCCAGGACTCAGTAAATGTATCTCCTCAGGCATGAGTCACAGCATGGGAGTTTCTTGCTTTTTGCTCATTTTAAAGACTGATGCGGGAAGTGGTCTGGGATCAGTAACCTGGTCAAGGGAGGACTGTGGAGAGAAAAGTGAAAGGTGATCTGTTCTAAATCCCCTTTTTGATCCATTGTGCCTTTGAAGGTTTTTATGCATTCATGGCTCTTTCTGACATTTCTGTTGTCTCTTGTCTTTATGAAGTGATAGACTCTCCCACTGCAGAAACCCCATCATCTGTCTCTGTACCCTGGTGGTGGGACCAGCAGGGGGTCCCGTGGGCATGAGCATCACCTGGGAATTGACTGAGGTATTTAAGGGAGAAGAAAGGCCTCCCTCACCTGTCAGATTATGCCAATTTATATGTACACATTTCAAAATTTGATAGTGGTGAGAGGAGCATGCTGATGTGATTTGCGATAGCTAATGCATCATATTTTAATAAATAACAATTTATAGTACAAATGGAAATGCTTTATGCTTTTCCAGCTTCTCTGCTCTTCTCCTCCTTTCTTCACACGACAAATGTTCCCCGTGGTTTCTCCCTGCCCTGGGCCTCCCCACCCTTCCCACAGCCAGCGTGAGCTCCAGGGCCCTCTCTGTGTACGCGATCCTGGCTCTAACACCTCCCACTCTCCAGTGCTAGGTCTTGGCTTGGCCAGCAGAGCCTCTTGGCCCAGTGACTGTCCCTGTATATAGTGCTTTACCTTCCTCTTCTTTCTGCACTCAGCCTTATGTGTCTCTGGGGCTTGAACCTTTCTCCACAGAGTTCCTGACTGACTTGCCCCTCTGCCATGCAGCTTGTCACCCCTGTACTGTCTCTCTGAATGCAGCCTGCTGCTCTGTCCTTAGCAGTGCACAGATGCTGCCTCGATGCTGTACCTTGAGCCCCATGAGGCCTGTGGAATCATCTTGCCAGCCCCTACCCAGGCACATGTCAGCCTCAGGGGCTAGTATAAAACCCCTAAGATAGTGGCGCACTGCTCTCATTGTTTGACTTTGTTTTTCTGATGGGACCCAATGCTGAGGGGCTGGTGCTTAGGCCCTGTTTATTAGAAACATCAGTCATTTCTTTCAGCAAAAGGAAGGCCCCTAGTGTCATGCCATGCCCTTCTCCTTGCTCCAGGATGCCTCATTAGGGTACTTGATTTCTTTTTTTTTTTTTGAGACAGGGTCTCGCTTTATAGTTCAGGCTGGTCCTGAGCTCACTATGTAGCCCAGGCAAGCCTCGAACTCAACAATCCTCCTGTCTCTGCCTCCCGAGTGCTGGGATGACAGGCATGAGCCACCACACCTGGCACTGTGGTATGTGGTATTGATTGCTGGTGGGCGTGAGTCTCCACGCCCAGCATTGTATATGGTCACCAGGGATCAAACCCAGGACCTTGCACTTGCGAGGCAGGCGCCGGAACCACTGAGCTAAATCTCCGGCCCAATTAGGGTACTTGATTTTTGCTCACGATGGGAACATAGGACAGCTTGGGTCCTGAGCAGAGATGCCAGTGCTTCCCCAGCCCTGATGCAGGCAGAGTGTCCACCTGGAGCATGGACACTAAGAACAAGTGGATTAACCATGGCCAGAGCCAGCCACCTGCCCTTGTACTGCACTGGAACCAGGCTTCCTGTGCGGACCAGTGCTGTCCTTTTGCCGTGGGCCTGGCCACACCCCACCCCGAAATCAAGTCCAGATCAGAACAGCTCCAGACATTTTCCACATTCGTGCAACAACCCTACATCCCCGCTGCCAACTGAGAAGTTGCACAGCTGTCTCTGTTCAGACTAGTTCATCCTTAACTGGAATTCCTCGCACCTGGGGCTCCCGAAGGCCCCGCCTTGGCCTGCCCTGCTGGGGCTAGAGATTGCTGGAGAAGCGCGGCTTTCTGGGAGGGATGTGATCTGACTGTTCCTGCTGGGAGCACTGCTGTGGCTGGGTGAGGTGGGCACCGGAAGAAGGGATTCTTGGAAGGAGGTGACATTCTTCCAAGTAAAAGGCCTACGGGTACTTAGCAAGTTAAAGTCAACTTCTACCCCTCAACATTTTATTTATTTATTGTTTTAAACCTGTTAATAAGCTATCGTGTTGGCTGTTATTTCCCCCAAATAATTAATCATAGACAAGCTCAGAGTATTTTAGAGGGGTTAAACCAGGCAACGCTACCTAACAGATTAAATGCTGTAATTAATATTGCTCCAGCAGCCTCCTCTCATTTGCTTCTTAATTACATTTTGCCAACTCTTTTTCCAGCCGATGGCAGAGTCATGGTTTCTGCTCGGCACACTGGTGGCGGTAATACCAATGAGACCCCTTGAGGAGCTCACAGCCCTGGCAGGCTTTCCTCACACAGATCTGTCACCAAGAAGTTCCCAGTTCCTCTGACAGGAGCATGTAACTCAAGTCAGGCTCATTGTCAGGAATGCCAGGATGAATCGTGACAGTCCCGCAGCATGCCCTTGTGTCTAGGGTCGGAGCTTGGCCTTGTCTAAGTGCTGCCACCTGGTTCCCACTGAGCACCTGCCTCTTTGTACCACTGCCAAAACCCCCTAAACCTCAGAGTGTGTGGGGAAAGATGGCACCGGCCACCATGCTAGGTCTCTCTGAGGTGGTGGCACCCAGGCTCTAGGGACTAGCCGAGCACCTGTCTAGACAGGAACAGGTGGGGGAGATGGTTCATCCAGAGGGAAATCATTGTTTGGCTTTGCTGTGACCTCAGTGGCCCTGAGCTGTTGGAATCCCCTGTACCTTCTAGAATAAACCAGGCTGTGGCCAGTGGGATTCACAGTGCTCTATGTGAGATGCCTGTGTGTTTCAGAGCTGTTCCACCCAAAACACCCGAACTCACGTTGGCACCCTGCTGAGAGAGCCCACTCCCCACACCCCGCATGCTTCCCTCCTCTGGCAGCCGACACACAGGCCCGCCCTACACAGAAGCCTTCCTTTCTCAGGCACAGACTCCGTAACCCCAGGATAGGGCTGTAGCTGTGCCCTGTGGTGTGGGATGCATCTGACACCTCTGTCTAATTTTCCTCACTTTGCCTCAGTCTAACTTCACACCTTTATTCATTTATTTTTATTCACCTATACATGGAGATAGAAATCCAGCAAGGAGACTCTTCTGTCCTAAGAAACCCCTCCATAAACACACAGAGGTATCTTCTTGTCATAGAAGCTGCTTGTATTTTATGTTACAGTTTGGTGAGTTTTTCCATCCTAACTTGATGTACGTTGTTTTCTTGACTCGTTAGCTTTCAACACTGGCTGTTGGAACTTTGTGAAGATTGTGCTAATGATCCTTTGCTGCACAATGGGAGAGTTAGGTCCTGCTGGAAACCAAGTCATTCCAAGCAGAGTGGCTTCAAATAATGGTCATTTGTGTAACTTGTGTGTCACAGCCTGGACTGGGCTCAGGTGGGCGGTTCTGCTTCTGCTGAGGTTCACATACACTTTGTGAGTTCTGCAGGTATTAGACCCAATTACAAACCTACATGCTTTTAAGAAATAATTCACTCTTAGATTGACAGTGAGTATAGGGTTACAACCATCTGAGATCAGTCGTCCACCATGTAAAATGGCAGCTGATGGCCAGGTAGAAAGAAACAGCAGAGGCAGCAAGAGATCTGCCCAGTGGGGCCCACCCCAAGGTCCAAATGCTGGATTAGGAGTTTAGTAAATAGTGGCTGTTTGAAGCCACTGTTTTGAGTGTTTCTTTCTAATAACAGTGAACAACTGATCCATAAATTGATATAGGAAGTGAGTACTACTCAAGTTAAAACCAAATGGAGAATCTCTGGGAAATTAAGGGTGATCTCTAGTAGACCTTTACTCTAGGTGAAATGACTGCTAGGGAATCATTCTATAGAAATTTAATCTGATACTCAGTTCTTCACCTTATCCTCCTGCTTGAGATTCCCCCATGGTCATGTTAGTTTCAAGTTTTCTCGTCACTGCTTCTTATCATGGTTGGTTGTGGGCAAAGACCTCCTGTTTCTGGTTAGGAAAAGGCTCAGTTATGGTTTGGGCCTCTTCTGCTCCAAACAGCAGTTGGTCCAGAGGCTCTGGGTATAACCCAAAAGTCCTGCTGTGCCCACATCCAAGGAGGAGACACTGGGCAAAGGTTATCTGTCTTTCACCTCATCACTGTCCCTGACTCCTGCTTCTCACCATCCACAGCCCTGCAGAATCCCCTCTTCTGCTTGAGCCAACCTCTCCTTGCCTTTTCCGGGTCTTTGCTCTTTTTCTGTCTGGCTTGGAGGGCAGCACAGAGGAATGGGCAGGCACTGTCACCTCCTCTGCAGACCTGAAGGGCTGTGCTGGGCTCTGCTCCTCAAAAATATATGATCCTTGTCCCTCCATCAGGCAGGCAGGGACAGCGCTGTGCAGTCCTGTCTCAGCACCTGGAGGGGGCGCAGCCGCACGAGCGGATGCTCACTCACTCCTGAACGTCAAACAGCAGGGAATTTGTTGTGGCAGGGATTGGGCTAGTGCTTCAGTTTGTCAAGTTACGAAAGAGTCCAAAGTCCTGACCCTCAAGAAACTTACGGGGAATAGGAAGACACAGATAATAGAGTCAATAAAATCTATCAGGATTTGTTCACTGAGTGAGTGAGGATAGGAGAGGAACATTCACCCACCTTGGTACATGGCTGCGCCCTGTGACTAGAGGGAGGCTCAGTCCCTCATGTCTGGCACACAGCTCCCAGAGGCTGCTCTATGCACGGTCCACGTTCTGAGCAGGGCTTCGGACACAGCATGTGTTTCTGGAACGAGGCTGCGTGACTCTGTATGGAACTCCTTCCCCATTTCAGACATCCTGTCTCCTGAAGCCACTTGGTGTGTCTCTCTGTTGGCCCTGACTCTCCTGTGTGGTGTGCGAGGTCATTTGGAGGCCAGGAGGGGCCTGGGAGGACCTGGGCTGTGATGTGAACCGGAGTTTCGGAACCTTGAGTAGAGGGCGCAAACCTGTGTATGCAGAGCCCAGGCAGAGGCATGGTTTTCATACCCCGAGAGCAGTGCTTCCCCAGCCCCTGCAGAGCCTGAGGCACTCAAGGTCAGTTGTGTATAAACTCCTCTTCTGGGCTGCTCTGCTGACCCATTCTTACCTTTTATCTCCACCTGTCAAATTCTAAGCTGCCGATGGTCCCTCTGAATACAGCTCCTGAGCCCCAGGTGTGGAGTTTGTGAATGACGTCTGATTATACCAAGTATGTTTCTATTATTTGACCACTTGTCAAAATCTGCAAAAAGCTTTCTTTAGAGGTAATAAATAAATAAACAGATAACAAAAAAAGCATATTCCTTTTTTGACATGCCTTTATTTTCAGGAGATAAGATGTTTGTTGACATTTCATTCTCATTTTTATTCTGGGCATTGCTATGAATGTCTTCAGCAGGCTCTTTTTTTATCTGGATATCTTTGGCTCCCATATCAGCAAACAATTTATGGACTGTTGTTTATTTATTTTTTAAATATCTGATAAAGGCTGCATCCAAGTGAGGGCATGGAATTACATTTCAAAAAACAATTGCAAAATTTCTTCTTTCTGGGAGGGAGGGAAATGCTTTGTGCCAGGCTCCCAGGTGTCTGCAGTGCCCAAGGATGGTCCTCTGGGAAGGTCAGCTTGCTGGTTCACAGCAGAGGAAAAATAACACGTGGTTCTCGGAGATACGGGTTGTGTGTTCTTAGGCAAAATGGCAAAAGAGATGCAGGTCTGTCTACATGGTGAGCAGGGACATCGGTATGAGGCCAGGCTTTGCCATGGATCCCCTAGTGACAAAAACTGACAGGCCCCACTGTTCTCAGTGTGCCACTTCCCACAGTGCCAATGATGAGAAGCCTCCTGACATTGGGTGGTAAGTCAGAGCCAGGGCCTGGCCTCCAGGACGGGAAAGGGTGCTGTCCATCAGGCCACAGCCTTGAGCACCCACCCCACATCTAGCATCAGCCCTTCTGGGTGATCTTTACCTTGCTGACACACACAGGAGGCCTTTTCTATTTCACTTGGTCATGGGGTTGAGTGAATCCCGAGATAAAGAATGTGAAGAACTTGCAGCAGGCATGCAGGCAGCATCCAGACTCCCTGAGACCTTCTCCATTGCTTCACTGTGGCTGTGTGTGAAATCAGATTCTTCCCGTTCCGTGGCCCTCCTCCCTGGAGATGCCACCAAGTCGTGTCCTGTGTGTGGACTCCTGTGCAGTTGGCGGCTGGGTGGGCTTGGGCAGTGTAAGGGAGACCTCTGCCCTGAGCCCTGTACTCTCTCCAGAGAGCAGCCCTTTTGGGGGAAACGTCTCTTTTGCAGAAGCATCTCCACATATGTTTATGGGGGAAGCAATAATTGTTTGTGCTCTGGTATGGACTCTTTAATGAGATGGCACATAACCTGGTGGTGGGGAGGAGCCGACTCCTGAGCTCCTGGCCTGGCAGAAGCAGGAGGGCAAAGTTCCTTGGGTGAGGGCAGGCAAAAAGCTGTTAAGAAGTTAGAAGCCACACACATCCTTATGTAGCTTGATTATTCACAAAACAAAACAACGTTCTGATGAAAATTAGGAGATATATTCTACTATGTCTGGGTTAGGAATTCTCTCAAGTATAGCCTTGACAGTAAAACAGTTTTACAAACTCCAGCTCTAAGATCAATAGAATATCTAAGCCAGTGGGGAAACAGACAGTGAGCAACCTGATTTAGCACTCAGGAAATGTGGCAGTGAGGGATCCCCTTGTCTCTGGTAGCATCTGGCGTCACCAGGCCAGGAGCCCCTTTGCCTACAGGGGATCTTTAGAAGAGAGGGACTGTGACCCGTTCAGCTGAGGAATTCACATTTTGCACCCAGATGACCCCTGTCTGCTACTCCAGCAATGACAGCTTTTCGGGAAGGCTTTCAAAGTCCCTGAAAAGATGTCTGGCTGTACAGCATCTTCGCAGTTTGGAATCCCATCTTGGCTTGTGTTTTTTCTTCTAATTCTTTACTGTCTCAGAATATATCCACCTAGTTGTCCTAATCCAGTGGCCTTGGCTGCAAAGCTGTGAAGGGTTTCGGGTAAGATGAGTTGCTGCCTTCCACGCGCCTCACATCTTGGCAGACTCTGAGTGGACACAACCCCACTCGGCTCTTGGGCTCAGTCAAAGAGCATTTTCGCTCCCCAAGGATTTTCTGCGCCTTGGATTTGTGCCAGACGGAGAGTGTAGAAGTCAGCTGCACCTGCGCCCTGGTTGTGCCGAACCCAACATGTGCCAATTCTTACAAGGACCGCCTTGGAGCCTCCTTTCTGCCCACGTAAACCTGCATCAATATACCTAGGGACTGTACCTCTTCGTTTTGGGCTCAGGAACACCCTTATCAGGTACTTTATGTATTGATGAAATTGTTTGTGTAAATACCATATCTTTTCTCTGGTATGAGACCCTGTAGATGTAAATGAGTTCTAGCATGTATGATAGATTTTGTAAAATAGGAAATATTCAAAGGGAATGTGGTAGGGGAAACTGATGAGGGGAAAAACTAAATATGATTTGGAAAGAAAAAGAAATAGCATGTATGTAAAGGTGGGGGGTTGTGGGTAGACAGGGATATGGGTAAAAATGAGAATTAATTTGTGTCATATACTGGTACAAGTTCCCAAATGTTGAATGTGATTGTGAACTATATATAAAATGTACCAATAAAGAATTCAATTTAAAAAAATAAAAAGGCCCCGGGCAGGAGTGAGTGTGGTGTGTTTGCTGCCAGCAGGAGAGTACAGAGGAAAGTAAAAAGAGGTAGGATTAAGAGGCAGTGGGGGCATGGCTAAGGAGGGCTTTGCACAGCTGTCCTTTACGGCAAGTGAAATGGGACTACTGCAGGGTTCAGAGCAGAAAAGCACGTGAACACCCCATGGCTTCCAAGAATAGACCATCGGGGCAAAGAATGAAGTGAAATGTTAATAGGATGAAATGTGTAAGAACAATGGCTTCTTGATTCCTGCAAAGCAAATGGATTAGGTGAACCTTTTATATGCACCAGCCCTTAAGGACAAGTGTACACATTCTCACTTATCTACCTTAATACTTGTCTTCCAGGATAAGCTCCTGGCTGATTCTCATTATAGACACGATTAGATTACCTCCACTCAGCATCCCCCATGCCTGGGTAGTCAACAGCTGGGGAGGGAGCTGATGAAAAGACGTGGAGCTCTTCTCCTCAGTGGGGATGGCTGTACTTGAAGGAATGTCATTTTACGCTATAAACAAGCTAAACAGGAGGGACATGCTGCGGGGTGCTGGGGTAGGCGGGTGTGGAATTTCACCTTCAAGGGCAGCTCTCTAAGTGGTGACAGCCAAATGGTCTTGAAATTTTAACATAGCCACATCACGTGGTCCCCTTGTCATTTAAGGCTAATTTCTATAGCTCATGAGCAAAATAGCTGTTGAGTGGAATTGTTTAAAAATGACAGTAATAATTAATTTACTGAGAGTCATTGAGTGGCTTTATTATTAGACCATAGATCATAGTCTGAAGCATATATGATCCTTATCTGTATAACTATTAAGGACCAATATCCCCTGAAAACATAGCAAAGGAGAAGAGCTAAGCAAGATACCTAGCATCTTGGCAGATAGTACAAAGGCCACCCTGACATTTGGAGCTTTGATTGGAAATTTTATGTGAGAACCATTCGGGTGAACTTTATAACAATGTAGTCTCTTATTTCTCATACTAAGGGCGCTGTTTGCACTGCAACTCTATTATATTCACTGTATAGTTCTCTAATTATAAAACATATTTTATAGGGGTATATAATGTATTAACATAACAAGTAAATGCATTAGAATTAAAAGCAAGAGTAGCCAAAGTCCAACAAGCAGGTAGGCCACCTAGCCGGCCCATCTCCCTACCTACTTTCCATCTGACAGGCTTTGTTCTATCTCACAGATAGCTGTAGTTCTCTATGGTTATGTGTCTAAGCGAGGTCATATCATAAATTGTGATATTTGAAATTTAACTGTTCCTAGCTCGTTTCCCATATCAATACATAGAAGTCTACTTCATTTTATTTAAGTGCACTAGAATATTTCAAATATTTGAATTGCACTAATTTGCTAAGTTATTTGCTTATCACTGATGTTTTTTCGTTTGGCACTACAGATGGTGTGGACATATCTTTGTGCTTATTTGTGCACAGGGAGTTTTATGGATGATGATGTTAGAGTTTTAATTGACCTTGGGCATTGCCTGAGTGACTCTCACAGTTGGGGCAGTTAGGAGAAGTCCACCACCCTCAAAGGCAGCCTACCCTCTGCTGAGTAGAGTTGTCCACAGTTCAGGGAACCAGAAGGACCTCTCGATGATTTCTTCCACGGTGGTGGATCTGAAGAGCACGAGGGCCTTCTGCCCCGTAAGATGGGCCGGGGCAGATTTGAAGTCAGCTTTCTTGACCCTTTTGAGTTATCTCTCCATCAAGCCAAAAACTGTGCACTTCCTCAAAATCTTTCCAAGAAAGGCTTTAATGATATTTTCCCATAGATTTTATGCTTCTTTCCTTCCATCCCACACTGTGGCCCTGTGCAGGAAGACAACGATCTGACAGATACCACTGAGAGCAGAAAGAAGTCCCTTTTAAAGCATATTAGGTGTTTGTGTCACCAAAGCATATGTTCCTGTTCTTGGAGCAGTGGTTTTCTTAAGGGAATTAAACCTTGGGATATGGGACCTCTCCCCCAGGCAGGGCTATCTTGATAGTAGGAGTATAACAATCTAGCTCTACGGTAGTAGTGTGTGTTAGATATTTTTTTAGTCTCTGTCCTAATGCAGTTTTCTCATAGCTGTTTGAAAAGGTCACAGTAACCTGAGTTTATACAGTGAGTTCTCCCAAGGCAGAGTCTGGAGGTGGTGGGGACATTCCAGGCCCCGGGCTTCTGCCGCCTGCCCCAGTTTCCCTGTGAACTGGAGGGAGACACTGGTGGGGTGATACAGGGATGAGAGATGTCTGTGTCCTTTTCTCAACTGTCAGTGACAAGCTCCTACTTCCACCCAACCCTTTCACTTCATGCAGTTTTTTTTTTTACATACTTCAATTTTGCAGAAGGAGAACAAAACCTATTTTAAAACTCTTCAGGACCCTCAAACTTCCGTTACTCATATTCTGTGAACAAACGTTGGCTGTAGACCAAAGTGCTTGCCTCAGTGCAGTTTTAGCACTGAGTGGTGGGTGCAGATGCCGGTCACAGTCATGCCCCCGCTGCCTGACTTCTTTCCTCTTGGTGCTGTATAACAAACAGCACAATCTCCATGACATCTGGCACCAACATCTGGCTAATGCATCCTGGGTCGGCCGGGCAGCTCCCTATCTTGGCTGTGCTTCCCCACATGGAGGGAGTTGCATAATGTGCCATGGTCACAAAATTATTGATGCTCATTTGCCAGGGCATAGCTCTGCCCTCACAGGTTAGCAGCACCCTGAGAAGCAGCTGAACCCGCCAGTTTATCACTGTCAGAAACACTCAGAGTTGGCTGAGCTATAATCAAGATGGCATTCTATGAGTGAGCCCTTTATAGGGTTCTCACTACGGCTTGGGGGTGCACTTGGTGGCTAATTTTCCCTAGGCTGGCAAGCTGGTAGGGCTATCACTCAGTTTAAGATCTGATGGTCATGCTGAAGTCAATTTGTGAGTGTGACCATCTCATAGTTTTTAGCCCAGATCCTAATCTTGAGTACTCTCAGGCCACTTCCATGTGTAAGCATTTAGAAATCTGTAAGCATTTAGAAAGGGCTGTATGGTGTTTTTTTTGTTTGTTTTTTAGTTTGCTTGTCTTAAGACAGGGTCTCTTTTGGTAGTTCAGGCTGGCCCTGAGCTCACTGTGTAGCCCAGGCAAGACTGGAACTCAGCAATCCTCCTGCTTCTGCCTCCCGAGTGCTGGGATTACAGGTGTGAGCCACCACGCCCAGCACTGTGGTATGTAGTATTGATTGCTGGTGAACGTGAGTCACCTCGCCTGGTATTGTTGCATGTGGTTACCAGAGATCGAACTCAGGACTTTGCTCTTACGAGGCAAGTGCCAGAACCACTGAGCTAAATCTCCAGCCCAAGGACTGTATATTTTGCCTGCATGCCCAAGCCTCACAGCATCCCCTCTGATGGCCAGCAAGGAGAACAGGGCACCCTGGGGAGTGACTGCCACTTCTTGTCTAGACCTGTCTGCCTGGGGCTGGTAAGGTAGTGGCAGCTCAGGTGCCTGAGAAGGTCCTGGGGTGTAACTGTGAGTGGCGCTGTGAATGGCCCTAGAGATATCTGAGGATTGCAAGAGATCACAGTCCATCCAACAGTGTGCTGATGACCAACCATGGCCTCCGTCCCTGTGGTCTTACTCTTAACAGGACTGGCTTTGCTGAAAAGTGACTTAACGTGGCTTACCTGTCTACTGAGGGCCCGTCAGAACCATCAGTGGGAACACATTCCTCACCTTTGGACCTTGGTGGTTTTACCCAGGGTTCCTCAGTCCCTTAGGACTTGCTACAAAGGATTCTTGGTTTGACCGGTTGGGGGCAGTGGTCCGGGGTCTCCCTGCTCTGTGCCAGTTCTGTCAAAGCTGAGAGAGGGATTGGGGAAAGCCAGGGCATGGGGGCATCGTGGACACATGATTGATTACAAATTACAGAAGGAGCACATGTCTTTTGAAGTAGTCCATAGAGCAGAGAAGTATTCACAATAAATACACGAAACATCAGTCACAATCATGACAGTGGTCTCTGGATCCAGGCTGAGGCCGGAGCTCTGAAGATGCCACTAGTGAGGTTGAATTTGGCACCTTCTGACCTTTCTCTTATAGCAATTAGCACACACACAGAATCCTTCTTACTCAGAAGCGAGAGCAGTATGTTAGTACGTCTGGTGTCCAGTTGTGCCTGTAACATGCCAGCGCTTAGTCATTGGTGCTTTGTGATATAACTGAATTATTATGATCAAAATTAAAATTGGTCACTTTTGATGGTTTCTAGTGTTGGCAGAAGGCATCAGGCATGAGCAGAAAGCCATCCAAGAGGTCTGTTCTAAGGAGGCAGGAAAGATGGAGGGAACTTCAGGAAAGATGCTCAGAAAAGCTGGGAAGAAGCAGGGGGAACTGAGTGGTGAATGAGTTACTGAGGAACTGCGTTCCTGTGGCATCCATGGGCAGGTGGTCTGTGCCACCAGGTGCAGAGCGAGAGGCGAGCATGCAGGCAGGCGGAGCAGCCCCCACCTCTGAGCCGCCTGCCTCCTGGTCTGGGCGGAGACGAGACCCTTCTAGTCAAACCCAAGGCCCCGGATCTGGCTGCCTTATACTTATGCTCAAGAGCCCCTTGAGGATCTTGTGAAGCGTGGACTTTGGAGGCTGCATTCCCAGCCTGCTCTCGGGCCAGCCATGATGCTGGGTTCTGGCCCCACTGGAGCTGCGTCCAGCTTAATGTGGCTACAACCACTTGTGTCAGTTAAATGCCTTATAATGACAAATGCAGTTTTCCACCAACATATATCTATCAATGAAAGCTTCTGAATTGCGGGTACAAGTGCAGGGGAAGCTTTTGAAATTTCCATATGTGTTATACACATACGTATGTGAACATAAATACATGGACATACATAGATACAAAATCGCCTTGCATGCTTATGGAAGGAGAGTCTCATTCTGTTTATGAATGGTTTATCAAAGTGTCTTTAAGTAGCAAAGCTCTCAGATGTGTTGAAAGCTGTCACCATCACACTGAGCTTTGGAGTCATGTTCTGATCTTTTGTAGTCCCTTCTCAAGTCCCTGATCATTCCCAGAAGTTGGCTTTAGTTCATAATGTCCCAAAAGACACGTGGCCACTAAACACTGACTTCAACACTGTGCCTTGCAAACAACCTGCAGCTTTTCAGGGCAGTGGCTGGGCTGGTGGCCATCACCCATCACACCAAGAGCATTCTCTTGCCCCAAGGAGGACGTTCTCTGAGTTGATAGCTGTGTCTCCATTTGCTCTGCTCTCTGGCTGTTTGACAGTTGGCTTGAGGTATGTGAGGCACTCTGGGGTGCTGAGATGTAGAGTATGCATTAATGCTAAACCTCCACACAGAGTGGCATGCGTTGACGGTACAATGTCCTGAGGGTTTTGTCCATGTATTGGATGTGACTGCTGCTACTCTCGGTTTCAGAGAAACCTCAGAGCTCAGACTGGTTCTGTGGAAGGCAAGCAGGTGAATGCTGCCCTATCTTTGTAAAGCGCAGGGCAAGGAGGGGGAACCAAAATGAAAGAAAATCACTCTCTCTTGAAGTCAGACCTGTGCTGCATGGAGATTTCATTTGTCTCTTGCAATCAGAAGTTGACACAAGTCAGTGATAGTTGGCATTTGTATTTCCCAGTCTGAGTCTTTGGCATTGTTTCATCTTCACTGTGAGGACTGGTTTGGGACAGCTATTGCAGGGGTTGTATGGTTGCCTAGGCATTCCAGAACTGGTGGAAAGTGAAAACTAAGTGGATAGTTTTCTGAGACTAAGACTTATTCTTAACAAAGTGTTGATACTATATGCAAAAGTATGTAATGTCTTCCCTATCCATCTGTTGGGAAAAACTAAAAACTTCAAATAGATTTCTGACGGGAGAGGCTTTGTTTTTGAGCAGCTTATGGTAAACAAGTGTGACTTCTGGAATCTTCCTCCAGTGACAGGATCCAGAGGGAAGCTAGGAAAAGACATCCCACAACAGTTGGAGCTGCTGTCCTGACTCTGAAGTGTGTGAACACAGGGCACTCTGAAGCTGTGGCTGGTTCTAAGAAAGAAAAACAATGGGAGAGGATGAGCTAGGAGAGGTGGTAGGCTGATGCAGGAGGGGAGAAAGTCAGGATGGGGCAAAGACAGGACCCATAACAAGTGAGCCTAAAAGCCACAGAGTAAGAAAGGTCTCCGATTGCTGCTTACAGGTGGCAGGTGAACACATTGACACTAAAGATAACCATGCTCAACTTAAAATGTAAAGATTGGATGAAGACTATGAGAAGGGGTTCTTTTACCTGTTTAAAAAAAATGAGAAGATGAGAACGTCATTCATAAGTGATCAATATTTTAGTGAATGAGTCTGTGATCTTTTTAATAATAATCAAAATGTGGTTGGTTTCCTCATATCTGCAACTCATTTATCTACTCCTGGAGACAGTCACTTGACTGATGGAAGCACACCAGCTCATGTGGTGGTTTGCCCAAGCTGACAGCCCCGGGAGGTATGTGGAGGTGGATCCCTGAGCTCCCTGACCTCTCCTGAGTCTGAGCGGAAGCCCTGGAAGGTGTCACCGTCTCATGTTTGCAGTCACTATATGGTGTTGGAGTGAGAAGAATCGGTTGCTTTCCTGCTTGGGGTCTGACTTCGGGGAGCACCAAGGCTGAACTGGAACCTGCCACAGCCTGAAGCCACCATCAGGGGCCTCCTCTGCCTGCCTCACACCCTTCCCAGTGTCCTCTGCCTTTCTATTGCACCATCTGAAGCCAAGTCTGCCAGAATGAGGACTAGATTCATATTTACCCAATACATGGGTCCCAGAGCTGGGAGCTGCCTCTGGGTACAGGCCCTGGGTGGGTTTAGGATGATCATTGTCACTTCCAGCATGGAGGTAAATTTCACATTAAAGAAAGGCTCCTTCCTATGCTCAGTAACTGCACTCCATGGAAGGTGGGCTTTTTTTCTCTCTTGGGGCTCTCGAGGGCAGAGAGCCAGGCCAAAGTTCAGCCTTGTCCTTATGAGGAGGCCAGAGGCAGGAGCAAACATGGGAGGCCCAGTACGCAGACGAGGAAGAAGGCATTCTCTCTGCCTGCAGCCCACATCGCCCCAGCTAGGATGCCCCCACCTCTGGGAGCTGATGGAAACACCAGCAGGGGTAAGAGCATCCGTGTCTGCTTTGTTTAACTGCTCTGTATTTATTTTGAAGCAAGACACTTCCATTTCCTCTAGGTTTTACACAAACATGAAAATACAGCACTGTATGTATCCATCTGCCGGAGGCAAGAGCAAGTCTTCTTTTTGTTCAAAAATGAACCTAGTTTTTGTTGCCTGGGCTTTTAAACTTCTAAACTATAATTATTTTTGATTACATGTATTTACTGTGTAGCTAATTTACCTTGAATGCCTTGAAATTGAATTTGTGAGATGTATTTTTCTCTCTTTCACACCAGCTGTTCCATTGATTATTTCTACTTCCTTTAGTTGTCACTTAATAAGACCACGCTTCAGTTCTGTGCACAGTGGAAAGCCCACTTCTGCTGAATGCTGATTTTCGTGGCTACAGTCCTAATTTTTATACTTCTAAAAGAAACCTGGACAGCCCAGTAGGTTTTTGGATTCTCCATGACTCTGTAAGACGCGCAAGAGTTCTGCTGAATGAAGAGATTTTAGCAAAGCTAGATGTACCAGTCAATACACAACATCTGGAACTTAAAGCAAAAGAGGTTCAATTTTGGCTCAACTTAAAATAGGGAAGATTTATTTTAAGTCTATGGTCAGCTGGGGCCAAGGTAGACATGTCATAGAATAATGTGGCGGGGTGCAAGGGGCAAATGGAGGAAAGCTCTTCACATTATGCGGGCCAGGAAGCAGAGCATGAAGGGGACAGTATGGAAGGAAGATCTACCCATCCAGGTCCTGCCCGCAGCGATCTGCCTCTAACTAGGCTCCACCTCCTAACAGCAGACAGCTATTGCACCCTCATGATGTAATCATCTTCCAAACCCCTTCCTCTGAGTACATGAGAGATTTGGGGTCATTCTTGACCTAAACCATAACACAAGATTTAAACAAAATCAAACCCAACTTGGATTCCTGGTTGTGTTGCTCTGACAAGTGCATTCTTCATTAAATTCATTTCATTGAGATGGCTTAAAACAAAGTCATCGATTTTGATACCTATTCATGAGGTGGGTAACTCTTGCTTGTAGCTTAAAGCTAATTTAAGTGGGGCCGGAGGGTTAGCTCAGTGGTTCCGGCGCCTGCCTCGCAAGCGCAAGGACCTGAGTTCGATCCCCGGTAACCACATATGATGCTGGGCGTGGAGACACGACCACCAGCAATCAACACCGCATACCACAATGCCGGACGTGGTGGCTCACGCCTGTCATCCCAGCACTCGAGAGGCAGAGACAGGAGGATTGCTGAGTTCGCGGCGGCTTGCCTGGGCACCATAGTGAGCTCAGGGCCAGCCTGAACTACAAAGCGAGACCCTGTCTCCAAAAAGCAAAACAAAACGAAACAAAAAAGCTAATTTAGGTGTCCTTCTACCCTCTGCTCCCGTGGCAGTGGTATGTGGTGTCCAGGGAAATGTGCTGTCAGGTTTTGCCTCCCACACGACCTGTGCTGGGGTATTTGAGGGCAGCACTTCTGGATCAGTTATGAGGTTTATGGGGTTTTCCTTCAACTGTGTTGTTTTGCTTATGAGGAGTAAATGGTGACTGAGTGTTGAAAATCAATTGACATCCTTGGTCTGCAACAAAAGCAGAAGCGTGAGTGTCCTGCTGGCAGTGCAAAGCTCAGGCATTGTACTCCGAGCTCATCTGGGAAGCCATTGATTTTGAAAACTGAGCAATCTCTCATTTCTACCTTTTTTCTGCATGTAAGTAAAAGAGTGTCCTTCCAAAATAGATGCCAATTATCACCTCTAAACTATTGATCTTAGGATCTTACTAATGACTCTGGTCGTTACTTAGTGTTTCCTGTCTGCGCAGCTTAGCTGGTATCTGTCCTCTGCATTTTGCTTTCGGATTTGTCTGGTACATAGAGGCCTTCACAGAGTCAACTTCAGTGGGTTGTAGCCATTTTGCTCCCCTTTTAGTCCTTTTCCTCTAATGAGCTAATAAAATACATAGGACAGAAGAAAGTCCAAGCTCCAACTCTGAGTGGAAATGAGTTAGATTTCAGTATCTCTGGGCCTGGGCCAGAGGCCTGACATCTGAGAACCTCTGTGCCCACCTGTAAGTGGTTTTTCCAAGTTGACATGTCAATAATAATAATACTAATACTACTACTAATAATAATACTCAAAATTGCCCAGATTGGCCCTTGGTACAAAAGGAGTAAACAATGAAAACCATTAGTATTATACCTGATAATAAGGATATGTCCTACTAATCAACTCAGAATTCCTTATATTTAGATAGACTCATTAATGTAGAAAATATGCTTTTATCAAGATTTGGACTTGTCAGATGTTACTATTTTCATTGTCACAAATCGTTGGTGTTTTCTTCTACATTTTACCTGGGAGATTTGAAGGAAGACATTCAAGGCAAAGGGGCCCTCAGGAGTGTAATGTTTTAGAGGGCTTGCCTCTGTTAGTCTGCCAGAAGTCCTGGAGAGGGATGACTCTTTCTCTGTTTTGAAGTTGGTGAGTTCAATAACTGGACCAAAGTCACAGAGCTTAGCAGTGCCCTAAGGATCACAGTCCATTCTCTGTGTCTCCATCACTGAGCACAGGGTGAATTAAAAAAAAAAAGAAAGAAAGAAAGAAAAAAAACCCCTCTGTTCCTTAAGGTCTAAGGGAAAAACAAACAGATAACTTAATAGACATTGTCACAGGGTTTCAGAAGGAGGGTTCAGGAGGCAGGACAAGAACTCAGAGCAGGGGATCCCAAGTTTCAGGAATTTCAGTGGAAAATGGGAAGTGAATGGAGTGATGACTGGACCCCAAGGGGGCTCAAGCCAAAGTGTGTATGTGTAAGTGGGTGCAGGGATCTGTGAGCATGTGTACAGGTGTGTTAGTGTGTGTGGTGTGAGTGTGTGTGAGTATATGTGTATGTGAGTATGTGTGCATATGTTTTTGCTTTTTTTCTGTAACTAAGTTTTTAGCGTGAAAGACATAGGGATATGTTTATATTTTAAGTAAGAAGAGCCAAGAAATTGCAGATACAGGAAAGGGTGGACTTAAAAAGAATAATGAATAAATCATAAGAAGCATGCAATTTACCCTTCTTGGGACAAAATGCACACTGAATTGCTAAGGGGACGGAAGTCCTTCATGGTGGGAACTCAAGGAGAACCGCAGGGTGGCCGGTTGCAGTCCTCCTCCACAGCACCCGTGGGTGGGGTCTACACCGGCAGAGACAGTGTCAGGACACGGTGCTCTCCGCTGCCTGCCATGAAGGCACCAGGTTCTCGCTGGAGTGGGGCCATTGCTGAGGCCAGTGGCCATGGAGAGCTCACTTAGCGGTGAGGCTCATCCACTTGTGGAACCGAAAGGTCCCTCCAGCTCTGATATGTGCCCAGATTGTTTGCTGGTTTCTGTTCACCCAGATGTGACAGCGCTGAAGTCTCCTTCCCTCTTGGTTGACTCAGAGGGACACAGAAGCTGTGTCTCCATACTGAGGGGCTGGGAGGAGAAAGATACCCTCAAGCCGGAGATGCTCAAGTAATCTCCAGTGTAGATGGCCATTTTGTCCAGACCAAGGCCGCTGTCCAGGACCGATTTCAGACAGCGGTAGCACAGGTGCTTCCCATGGTTCACATGGGCCCTTGGGGGCTTTCCCATGATTCCCCCCAGGACTCTTACCTGAAACTACACGTCACAGGGCCCAGGAAGCCATCAAAGGCCATACTCACCTAATGACCATGACAGGACTACAGGGACATAATACGACTCCAGGCCAGGCCACAGTGTCTTCATCTCAGGGTGGTCCATATGTAGGAGACTCTGAGAATTCCTCCGCACTGGGAAAGCCTCCAAAGAACCTTCTGAGCAGGTGTTCTGGGGTCAAGATTGCACTCCATGAGCTCCGCGTTTTCCAGCTGTGAAGAGGAGGAGGCCGGACCTTGTTCAAGCCATCCCCACACGTTTTTGAGACTCAGACCCATCCGAGCACTGTAGTTCATTCATGAGTGGCTGGCAAAGGATGATTCATAGTGCAGTTCTCTCTCCCCATTCAAGGCTATCATCTGCCTATAAGCTTGGTCATACTTGGGAATGATACATCCTTTGGATGAATAGCTGTATTTGTGTGTTAATGTTTCCGTGCTACAGTGAGTTGGTGCTCTTCCTGCTGTGGAATTTGGAAGGCCCCTTCATATTGATGTGTAATATGTCACACTGTTGCTTTCTGGAGGAAAGTAGTGGTCTCCTCCACCACCAGCACCGCGTAGACAGGTGAGAATCATGGATGAACCCCAAAGTATGAGAGATTCATATGCTTTCATGTTCTCTGGATTAATATGAATCCAGAGCTTTGTGGGAGCTCTGGGAAATAAACTATGGGAAATAACAAAAAACAGAAATGTCCTTATGACCATAGTCTGCCTCTTTCACTACTTGGACATGAGGTAACTTTTAAGCCTTCCACAGATTCCACACTGCCTATGCTGTGCCAACAAGACAGGGGCCTGAGGAGTCCATCTTTCCCTGTCGGATTTCAGGGCCTCAGGGCAAGTGTTAAAGGTTCTGTCTAGATGTCTCCCAAAGATTCACGCACCCATAGGTGGAGCTTTTGAGATGTGGTAGATCATGGTGTTTTAATACAGGATTATAAATGTGTGACACTGGATTAGTCCACTGGTGGGTTTATAGTTAGGTATGTGTTGGGAGGTGGGGGCAGGCATGGAAATGTATATCTATTTCTTCTCTTCTGTCGAGTGCTGCTGCTTATCATGCCATGAACTATTTGTCCTCTGCAGTGCCTCTTCACCATGACTTCCTACTTGGGAGATACCCAACTAGGGAATTTCTACAAACTATGAGCTAAAATAAATCTCTCCTCCATTAGCTTGTTAAGTATTTTGTCTGAGCAATGAGAAAATAACTAAGACAACAAGGAATTCCAATGTCCTGCATTTGGATTGGGTATATCTAAGGCCTGGGGTCAGTAAGCTCCAAAAGGAAACCTAAGGAATCCCTCATATGTGAGATGTTTTAGGTGAGGGTATAAGTGTAGGTTTTGAGAGGAAGTCTAATCTGTGTTTAATGAACTGTGATAATAAATTTTGTTATTTTATTTTATTTATTTTTGAGACAGGGTCTCACTTTGTAGTTCAGGCTGGCCCTGAGTTCACTATGTAGCCCATCAAACCTCAGACTCACAGCAATCCCCCTGCCTCTGCTTCCTGAGTGCTGGGATTATGGGTGGGAGCCACTATGCCCAACATTGTGGTATGTAGTACTGATTGCTGGTGGGCATGAGTCACTATGCCCCATAGTGCTGGATATGGTTACCTGGGATTGAACCAGAGACCTTGTGCTTGCTAGGCAGGTACCAGAACCACTGAACTAATCCCCAGCCCCTAAATGTCACTTTAAACATATGGCTGGCACATTTAAAAGGGGTTATCTTTTGAATTCTGATGCCTTTGATATATCTCACAGATTTTCCCCACTTGGAGCCTCAAGCCAGAGCTGGAAGATTCTTTCTTTGAGGCCTTCTAATCGCACAGGGCACTGTGGTATTGCCCTGGGTCTCTTTCCCTGATGCCTTGCTTGCTTTCCCACAGCCAGCTCCCAGAGCACCCTCCTGGCCCTTTCTGTGCCAGGCACTGAAGAGGAAACCCCTTAGTTCTGTTTGACAGTATTATCATCCCTGACTGGAGTTTCAACAGCATGCATCTTCTATCTAAAAATAACAGTGGATTTTTGTTAAAATGAAAACTATCTCTGGGTATACATGACTAGAGCAGTTTAGCATAAAAGAAAAGCCATGATCACATTTAAAAAATTAACAAGAAATAATCCTCTAGGAATCTTTATAAATTAAAATCATATAAATATATGAGTGGTATTATCAGTGGAGTTTTGTCTCTAAAAGGAGATGATTTCTTTGATAAAATTTTTAGATACATTCTGCTGCAAGTGTCTCTTTATAGAATTGTTTTCTTTTTCTAAACTCAGACAAGGACCACACTTCTCAGGGAACAAACTCTGGAGCATTAGAAGGGACATAGGGTTTCCGACGTGAGAAGAGAAATCATTCTTAACTCACTGTCTTGTCCCCTTTGGGGACTGGGACCTCTAACCTCATCTGTTACCTGGATAGAAATAAGGAAGGGAGCAGAAGCTTATGGCTACGAATCTGAGATGAGCTCCCAGCGTGTGCTCTTGCTGCAAACAGTGCTTAGGTCCTGTAAGTGCGGGACTCAGGTTTGCAGTGTCTGGGAAGATCAGGCTGTCACTCCAGACAATCCTGTGCTGCTCGTTGTCTCATACCAGCCTGAGCCTCGAGTCGAAGCCTTTCTGCTCAGGACCTTCTACTTGGTTGGTGAAGGTCTACAAAAGATAGAACATCCAGACATGCTGCAAAGCAATAAGTAGAAGAGCATCGAGCATCTGTTAAGCCTTTACTACTGGCTGTGCAGTGTTCACATGATTCGCCTCATTAGTCTCCTGACAGGTCCGAGAAAGTTGATGGTGAGCGTGCTTTGCTGGAGGGAAGCTTGCGGAGCGGGAAGTGGAGTTGGCTGGAGATCAGGACTTGCAAGTGGCAGATCCCAGAGGCCAGAGACACATTTCCTAGGTTACAAAGACAGGGATGCCAGGTAGGATGGCAGAATCTATATAGAATGTGTGTATGTATCTGCCATAACCAGAGGCCCACCCACCTCATTGCCTCTGAGTCCATCTTGCTTGCTTTCAGCCTATCAGCTCATTCCTTCTGCAGCCTGTGACCTCTGACCCTAGGCGCCATGACCAGCCATGATGCACTGTATTCCCTCAGGCTCAGGGCTGCCTCCTTGTTCACATTCCCTGACTCCCCAGGGAAGATTTCTAGGCCCCAGAGCTTTTTGATCCTTGGAAGCATGGGGAGCCCTCAGTACAAAGCCTCTGTAGCACCCACGGGCCTAACCCCTGCTCACTGCATCCACCACAGCCATCATTCAACGGTCCCCCAACCCCCGAGCCGGACCCATGATTGTGAGGGCGTCTGGCTGCGAGGAAACCCTCTCGGCCTGCACTATGGTTCTGTCCCTGAGTCCACAGGGTGAGATGGGGAAAAACTCTGACCTGGTTCCAGGGGTTCACTGTGCAGCACCAATGGCTTCAGTCTAAATGATTCTTCCCATGCTCTTCCTCTGCTTGCTCGGGAGGAGGGGCTCCAGCCCCTCTGCCACTTACTGAGGGCCCTGCAGACTAAGGGGTGTGTAAGCCACACGGTTAGCACCATCAGCTGCTTCTGATCTGCTTCTGAGATTTAATCCTAAGCATCTTTACGCTTCCATTGTATCTGAGTGGGCTAGATTTATATTTGCGATACTGATGTAGTTTCTTTCAATAAAAGTGCAGAGGCACAAAGAGTGAGCCGCACTGAGGAAACAATACTGGTGCTGTGCCTATGACCGAGGCTCAGAGGCTCAGGCTCCTCCTGCCCCTGGGCTGCACCAGGAAAAGAGAGACGAGAGGCAGAGGCTGGGGCTTCCAGGGACCCTGGGTCCTTGGGAGTGGACTAAGTGGAGGTGGACACCTGACTTCTCTAGCCAGCTGATCAGCATGTCTGTGGCCCACACCAGCTGCCTTCTCTCTTCTGCTGGTCTGGCCTAACCCTCACCAGGCCTTGCTGGTGGGAAACAGGGTGCATGGAGAAAGCTTCACCTCAGTTCTCTGCAGAGAATGTGGGTGGTAGATGATGGATGTGAAGCCTAAGAGTCCATGGGACAGTCACAGTGCAGCACGGTGCCCAAACTGGTGCGAGGAAATCACAGGGGCCCAGAGGCAGCTAGAAGGCACCCTGGTAGGAGCATCAACTGTGTCAGCCAGGGCAGTGGTAGAAGAGTTGAAGAGCGAGAGGCTGGCTTGTTGCTCTCATGCGATGCTCTCACAGTGAAAATACCTGTGACAGCTGACCCTTAGCTGGACATCCTTTGTTTAGGTTGTGAACCTTTCAAAAGTCAGATTGGTACTGATACTTTCTTATTGATACTTTGTGTAGACAGGCTGAGTGAGGAGATCTTGTGGGGGTTCTTGGACTGGCGGTGGATCCCCCATGACCCACTTATTGTATCCCCCTGGCTTTGTCCCCTTAATTCTTCATTGTGTCCATATGGACAGGACAGATGTAGAGCTTTCTGCTATTGGCCTTGCAGGTACCTTCTAGAAGGAAAACAATTCTCTCTGGCACTTCCTGAAGTTCTTGACTATCACTGAAGCTAGGAACCAGCCCCGTACGTATTTACAGCCAAGGCTCTCTTTGTGGCTTCCTCTGACTTCCATGTACTGCAAGCACTGGGGGAAAAGATACCTCAAGGCTTCAGGAGGGTCCCTGTAAGTCCGCTTTAGCCACAGGGGTGACACGCACATGTTGAAGACTGGGCCTGAGTGCATTTCCTCGCCTGGGCCAGACACCCCCTGGACTTTTACAGGAGCAAGGACAGCACACTGTGGTACTTGGAAGTCTACAGTCCTACTTTTGACTCTAATTCTAGCACTTGCTATAGGCGCATCTTTCTTGTATATATTTAGCCCCTCTGATCCTCCTGTCTCATCTCATCTTTGGAGTGGAGGGCAGTATCCTTACCTCAGGGATATTGTAAGGTCAGAGCCGATATTTACAAAACAGCCAGAACGCCCCACCACAGGACAGGGCAGCAAGCAGCAGTTGTTACTGTATGACCAAAGCAATGTTGATGTTATCTCATGCCCAGCACACATGTAGAAGCATACATGCACACAAAACACACACAAGTGTACCATCCATACACAGACTGGAATTAAAGGCTAATTCAGTGCCACTTTTGAAACCAGATTTTCCAAGTGAGAAAATTAGGTACTGGAATTCTTCCTAAAAGCTTCTTTAACAGAGGGGGTCTCTTTAATGGATGCTGTGAAGAGTCCTTCTCCTCCTGTCTCAGCACACACCCTGGCTCAGCCATCCTCTTAAGGGCGGCGCTTCAGCACCCTGGAGAGCGGGAGGTCACGTGCGCTGCAGAGCGCCTCCACCCGGTGGCGAGGATTAGCTGTCATCCTCTCCTTGCGGAATGGCGCTTGTGCATTTCTAAGTTTAAACACTTTTCTCTTTAAGAAACTCATTCAAGTAATGCATGTACTTTTAGGACCACATTCTACATTTTTTTCAACACTTACAAAGCATGACTTTAATTTTTAACACCAGACTTAGTGACCAGGTTGGTTTTTGTTAGTTTCCAGTAGAACTGGGCTATATCAGAGCTCTGGGGCCTTCCCTGTCTTTGAAAAAGGCAGTGGTGGCAGGGTGTGCTGCGGGTCAGTCTGGAGGTCGGATGACAGCCAAGAACTTTTCCAGTTTCGTGCAATGTCTCTTGGCCTTAACCTGGGTAGTTCCTAGGGGCCTTTTGCATCTCCACATCCCTGAGGCCACCTGCTGGAGAGTGGCCTGTCCTCTGTAAAGCGAAGGCAAGCAGAATGCCTTTCTCAAGAGCTGCCGTGAGAATGGTCTCCACTGTACCTTCACAAGGGTCAGGTCCCTGCCAGGCCCACAGTACACTGTCACGTTAGCAGACTGTTAGAAAGCCCCCTCTCTGCCAGTGGGAGGCTCCGCATGCATACAGCACGCCTCTCGCCCAGGCCTTCCCTGGGAGAGGCAGAAGTTGTACTTTTTCATAAGTGACATCAGTATCGATGTGACTGGCCTGAAGGTGGAGGTGAAAACCAACTCTACAAGGTAATTTGGTAGGCTCTTTGCTTAGCTCTATTTCCTGTTCCATCCCTGACAGATGCCCAGCTAAAGAAGAGAAGATAGTCACCGAGGGTGATAAAGGCCAGTTCTGTTCCTGCCTCTGGCTCTGAAGAGTCTCATGTCATTTGTGTTACATGGGAACGAAATGATCAAACCATCCATTGAGTTCCCAGGGCAGGTCTGTGCTCACTTTTCCTCCTCAGTTCTCAGTACTTGGAAGAGGCAAAAGACTGTCCAGACTGAAGGCCTCACTGTAGCCAAAAGAGCAGGGAGCCGCAGGATGCGTGTAATAGATGGCACGGATTTGGGAGTAAATGTCCTTTCTGCACCACCCAGAGTCCCATGAACCGCACATCATCTCAGGCTCTAGCCCTCCTTGTTATCTTCTGTCTGGCAACAAAATTTCACTAGGGGAGAACTCAAGAAGAAATACAAGGGAGGCGTTATTTCCAAAGAGAAAACAGTTGCAAACTGGAGGAGACTTGGACTGGCCTCTGTAGAGAAAATTCTCATTGGTCTAACTGCAGGCCTCCCGGGTAAACAAGGTCCCAGGTGTGCACAAGCTTTGGTCCTCACTGGCTGGCTGATAGCAGATCATAGCTCCTTGGCCATGTCCAGGCAGCAAGATCAGACGTCCTGGAGGTGCTTTGTCTTGACTGTTGAAATAAGAACAGGCCTCTGCAAAGGCCATCGTGCACCACTGTGGCTCTTCATGGAACACAGCATGTGTGGCTGACTCCACAGTCATAGGGCTCTGTTCTAATGTAGGCCAGAGTGGCCACTGGGGATGCAGCACTCTTTAAAGTTCACACACCAGACCCACTAGTGCCTGTGTCGTCTCCTCGGGCTTCGTTTGCCCTGTGGGGCTGCTGCCCTTGTGGTCCATGCTAGTCAAGGGCAGAGGGAGCAAGTGCCGTCCTGCTGGTGGTGGCGGGGATCCAGCCCACTGTGGAACTTCCAGGCTGTGGTGGGGCCGGGGCCGGTTGCTCACTTATTCCCTGAGACGAGGCAGTGCGGTCTTTTTGGAGGCTACACAGAGGGCTCCTGGTGACCCACTGTGGCTTCTGACTCAAACTTCAGCACAGGCGGCAAATGTGCTGCTGTGAGCATTTGGGCTGGGACACTATTTGTCTTGTTTCTCTAATTTTTCATGGAAAGTGCTTTCATATTTCCCTGCAACAGAGGTCTGCTTTTTTCTATGGCTAGGTGTCACTGGTCTGTTGGGTCAGAGTAACCCTTGGCCCTGGGGAATTAACATTCCTACTTCACCATCACCTCTAAAGCCTAGCCCTTTTCTGCTCACCACATCTCCCTGGAAGTAGCAAAGCATCTTCCCAGGAGTGAGCGCTGGAGTCTCCCGCTCCCCCTCCCGGCGGGTGGCTCTCGTTCTCATCTCTGCTTGGAATAGCTCTTCCGGCCCCGACAGCGTGCTGTGGGCTTTATTATTTCCACGATGAGGCCTATTCATGTCATCAGTGAGCAGAGAGGCTCTCCGGAGAATTAGGCTTTCCCCAGCAATGTTTATTCCATCTTAATCAAACATCTCCATTTATGTTTAAATATACATTTTAAGGTAATTTTCTCTCTACAGTTGATGTGTTTATCTAGTGGTGAGTTTCCAATTTACGATTCTTCCTTTGACTTAAACAGTGCTCTTCTCTGATTAAGCGCTCCTCCGGGTGAGGCAGTCGACGTGCAAATCATAGGTGGGCAGGGTGGAAAGGAGCCTCGAATAACTCACCATCTCAGAGTATTCAGACGGGAAGGAACTGGCAGTGGGAAAGAATCAGCAATGCCTTCACATCAAGTAGCAACCAAAGGGAAAATCAGAGCTTTAGGAAAGGTCAGCACAGGTCCTGACTGGGCTACATCAGCTCTTTCTTTACCCTGTGATCGTGGGAAAGCTTCTCACATGAGCTCTGAGATTTTGCTTTTCCATCTGCAAGTGGGACAGTACTGGTGAGGCTGTGCTAGAATTTCAGTGACTTGGTCTGTGTAGAGATAGAGGAGACCTTGGCTCAGCATAAATGTTACATGTACTCATTAAATAAGTAAGAAATTGGTAAGTATCGGTGTATACTTCCAGCCATCTGTATCACATATCTTTCCTACGGGTCTGACCCTAGAGCACTGACTGGGCCAGGTGGCCGTCTCTGGAGGGCACTTGAGAGGTATTTGTGTTCACCATGTGGATCTGGCCCTGCTCATTTGGCATCCACTCTGTCTTCAGGCAAGTGGAAGAATGGGAAACTATTCAGAGCTGGGCTGGAGCATTTCTTGAGTGTTCTGTGGGAGAGACTTAATGAACGAGATGGTGGCTTTCCCATTTGGATATGCATTGTTTATTGAAAATAGAAACTTAAACAATGACAGTGAACCTTCCACTAAGGAGTACATGCAAAGAATCTCATTTTTTCATAAAGTACAATCTGACTATTGGAGAACTTGCAAACGAAGGGTAAAGCAGTCCCACGAGTGCATGGGAGTTGCTAAGAAGCCACCAGCTACAATAGCATCTTGTGAAAGAGAGAGATAACCAGCCCATGAGTGCATGTGGCTTGCAGACCATTTGTACCTGCGCCATGGGCAGGGGGCCGAGTTGCACCAGACATGGAGGGGTCTCAGGGACAGACCAGGGCAGGCTGCATCTGAGAGGCCAGGGTGGTCCATCAGTGCTGAGCTTCAGTTTTTCATCTGTGAGTGGGAACAGTGACAATGCCCTTGGAAAGGAAAGCCCACAGTTCTAGTCCCTTCCTCGGCAGGGTCTCTAAGCCACCTGTAGAGGAAGCTTGGCTTTTCTGTAGGAGCTGTGGATTCACAGACCAGTGCCCACACAACCAGCGAAGTCGCTGTGCTGATTTTATTTTGCTTAACATGACGAGCCTGGCCTCATGCTCCGATGAGGGAGAAGTCTCTGCCAGGTTAATCAGTTGACTCCTCCGCACCTGTGTTGATTTCCTCAACACCTCAGTAGGCTCGTGTTTGGGAGCCCTTGCACGGACCGGTGAAACCGTAATTCCTCCTGCCAAGAGGGTCTCTGCAGGGCAGGATCTTCCTACTTATTTGCAGTTTCCAGCACAGAGGGCAGCACAGGGCCCCGTGCTTTTAGGGAAATGAATTCTCACATTGGTATGTCTAAGCTTCACTCATTAAGGTTTCCCTGGGTAGACACACCAGCAATCAGGGGACAAGGGAGCTTTCAGCATCATGTTGCTGACGCAGGTGGGTCTCAGAAGTAAACTCACTGAGCCTTCACCACTGTCTTGGAGATAGTTATATGTTGCCCTCGACCCCATGGATGGAAATACTGAGGCACAAGCGGCCTGAGAGGTAGTAGCCCAACCAGTCTAGAGTCTGAACTGAGGCTGGGAGCTCTCAGACCCTGAGTACCTACCTACCTACTAGTGCTTTGCAAAGAATCTGAGGAATACAGTGGGTTCAAATAACTTATGGGAATTAAAACACATCTGGTCCTAATGAAGAATGATTTGTAGAATGAATTTTTGTTCCCATTGTATCTTCTTCCTGTTTACATTTCTGTAGAAATTGCTGGGAAATGAGATGTGAATCCTGCAAAACCATGGCTTCTGTCTTAACTCCATGCGGTGCGTCATCCTGGTGCCAGGGGCTGATGGTTGCTAGAGTCTGGTTCCCTCTGGCTGCCAGGCTAGTCATAGGAAAGGGTTTTCTCAGTTTTGTGGTCTGTAGCTGGCCTCTGCCCCTTCTGACTAATAACCACCACCGTTGATGCAATGCTTGATTGAGATTTTATTAGGCAGAACCTGCCCCACAGAGTAAGAGGGGACATTTGGGGCTAATGAGTGATTAGTGCACCTGCAAGTCAAGGAGTGGGTGGCAAGAGGAGGTGCCCTTGGGAGCTTCTTAGAGGATACAGTTCCAGGCAGGGTGCTACTGTACATTCTATGAGGTCCACATCAACTCTAAACATACTAACTGTGGAGGACTTTGTTGTTTCCGTCACTTGCTGTGAAGAAAGCTTTTATTGGCACTGTGTTTGCCTACTCACATTCGTAAGTGAATAGTTGTTTTATTAGGCACCCATAATTAGGGGCTAATTAGACAGTCAGGTGTAACTCAGAATCTTAATCAGCAAACTTGTGGATTTACAAACCAGAGTGGATAATTTCAAGGGAATTCTGAGACCATTCAAAGAATTAGCTGTAGATATTTATCAAATCTGGAACCTCACATTTGCTATATTACTTTTCAAGATATGTTTAATTATGGACAGCTTAAGTAGGGACTACTGATTTTGATTTTACCAATTGATTCCAAGTCTTGGTAAGTGAAATTTCCCATCATCCATGAGGGCTAGGTGAATGAAATTCCCTACATGTTTGTGGGATGAATGAATGAAGTTTCCCATCGTGCATTTAAATTACACTTAAATTCAGTCCAAGGATATGCACATAAAAACTAGGAAACCATCTAGGGTATGAGATAGTTTTCCATTCATCAAGGAGATTAAGATAAGGGATCCCCACTGTAGACTTGAGTCACAAAGTCTTGTAACTTTCAGTTTTGTTAGACTAAGGGTGGAACTGAGAAGTAAGCTCAGTTGGGAGATTTTAGCAGGGGAGGTAGCTGTAAGTTTTCAGTCTGTGAATGAAATTACTCTCTCTAAGCAAACTATGGTTCTGAGTCCCTCAGCACTCAAAATTATCAGGATATCTCATGTATTTATTACCTTTGAATAATTTGTTTTGAGAATAATAATGGGAGGAGCAATTACTGTCTTATTTTTTTTTTGTTGTTTAAGCAGGTGTTTTAAGTATAGTCAATGCTTCTTGCTATGTTTTAGACACGGTCATGTGCTGGAAGTTTGGTCCCCAGTGTGTCAGTGCTGTGGTGGAACCTGTAAGAGGTGGGGCCTCATGGGAGGTAGTTAGGTTATTGGAGTCATTACTCTGGGAAGAGATAAATGTAGTGTTTTCAGGACCAGGCTTGTTCCCATGAGGATACCTTGTTATGCGGGAGCCTGGCACCTCTGCTGAATCCTCCTTCCCCAGGCATACTCACCACTCCAGGATATGCTCATACCATCAGGATATCACCTGCGGTGAGGTCCATGCAAAAGCCAAGCGTGTGTCTGTGTCATGGTTTACAAGCTTCCCAGCTGTGAGCCAAAGAAGCTTCTTTTCAAACAAAGTATCCTCCCCGGGTATTTTATTATAGCAACACAAAAGAACCAAGAAAACCTTCATCCACAGAGGATATGCTTCAAGATCTTTGAAAGCCTCAGTACTAAATTCTAAGTACATTGTTTTTTCCCCCTCCCTAGTACATGCCTATAGCAAAGTTCAATTTATAACTTAGGTGTGGTAAGAGATTAACAACAATACCTAATAATATAAAACAGTAAATTTAATAATATACTGTTACATAAGCTATGCAAATATATTCTCTCCTCCCTTAGAATACCTTATTGTACCATATCACCCTTTGTTTTCTTGTGATAAGGGAAGATTCTGCATTGCCTTTGTGATGCAATAAAGTGCAGTCAAGGATGTAAGCTCCACGGTGTGTCCTTAGGTGACCACTGACCTGTCATGGTCCTTTGTTGAAATTTTGGCAAAAGTTCAGTGCTTCCTGGTACAATATATGGATGTCATTCAGATTATATTTTCTGTTCATGTTTTCAACCCACGCATTTTATGCCTTTTCCATATGAAATGAGTGCTTATGTACTGTGGCTATAACTTTTGCCATCGGAGATGCAGTAGTAAATCGAGCATGAATTTATTTTTCCCTCTTCAGATTTTTGTGGGTATAAGATCTGTTCTTATCATCGATGTTCGCAAGCTCAGCATGTGATGGTCTCTTTCTTGAAAACTTTAACCTTTTTTATTTAAAGGAATCACTTATCTGCCTCTCTTGGACACATCCAGTTGCCAGCACCATTGACCTTGCACTTGGGGACCACTGTTAAGAAAAATAAGAGTCACTTGACCGCAAGCACTGTGACATCTTGATTATCAATCTGAGAACCAAGACAGCTACTAACTGACTAATGAGCAGGTAGCATAAATGTGCTGCACAGAGCGATGAGTCTTGTCATAGGTGGGACAGTTTAAGATTTCATCATGCTACTCAGAATGGTGTGTGATTAAACACTCAAGAACTGGTTATTTTTGAAATTTTCCATTTAGTCCTTTTAGAGCAAGTTTGACCATGGATAACCAAGAAAGGGGAAAGCATAACCACAGATCTGGGATTCATCTCGCTCTCCTTGACATCCCATGGTGAATGGCCTAGACGGTGTTTCAAGATTCCCCTTCGGGATGGGGCAGCTGAGGCTCAGAGAGGTGGTGCATCTCTTCTGAAGCCACACAGCTGGAGGCGCTGAACACTTTCTCTCTGGAATCCTCTTCCTTTTTTCCTAAGAAACACATTCCTATGCAGGTTTGCCAAAGCGCCTGCACAAAACTTTAGACTTGCTTTGTTTTCTCACTTGTCACGGCTTCATAATCAGGGAATGAAATAAGAAATCTAAGGATAGTCAGCAGCAGCAGAGAGGAAACTGCAGGCGCTGGTGCTGTGGGGGTTCCAGCTGACCTGACCCTTTGGACGTGTTTCACCTCTTGATTGTTCTGCTTCCATCAGAACAATGGCTGCCCCTGGGTGCAGTGCATTCTGGCATGGCTGTGCTACGTGATGGACCCACTCACAGTGGGCAGTTAGTGCACATACGAGACACAGAGATTCTGTCTGACTTCAGAATGAATATGTGAAGTTGTTTTTTTAACTAAATTGAGCCTATTGGTACATTTTAGGAATACATTATGAACACATTCCTCATTGGAAATTTGTGCCTATACATGATACATCTTGCTTTCTATTTTTTCCCATCCCCCTGGCCTCCCTTCAACCCCTATATACATAAACATTATTTTATTTTTCCTTTTTGCCATTAAATTTTTTCTTTCCCTTGCTTACTTTCTCCTGCCCCCTCCCAGTTACTGTTTCCTTTGGAGCATTTTCTATTTCACAACACCTATCATACATCTTGACTAGTGACGTATGTACATCTATGCCTATAGCAGCACAATTTATAATAGCCAAATCTTGGAAACAGCCCAAGTGCCCGTCACCTGGAGACTGGATAAAGAAGATGTGTTTTATTTTATAAAATTGAATATTGCTCAGCCATAAAGAATGATAGATTGGACATTTATAGCTAAATGGCTGGACCTTGAGGTCATACTCACAAGTGAAATAAATAGGGCACAGATGTGTAAATGGTGTATCGTTTCTCTAGTTAAAGGTGTAGTGCTTTTGATTTTTGCAAGTGACCATTGCTCCCCGTGCATCTGGGTGGAGTCCATTCCTAGGCTTCTGTGCAGCTTGGAGGTCACAGTGATGACAGTGGTGGTTGTTTACAGGAGCTGTTCTAGCCTGTTTCCACTCTTGCCAAGAGTTTATCCTATCTAGCTGAGGTTTTGCTTCCGTGTACTCATCATAGGATATGAATGAAACTGTTAGTGCAGAATAGAAGAAGTTTTAGCAAATATTATCCTGCCACTGTCTGGGCCTAAACACCAGGAAGGGGTTGTAGTAGAAAATTCCCATCACACCCTGGGGCACTATGGCAGGGTAAGGTAGAAATGGCTTACCACACATTGGCCTGATCTGAGGCATTGAATTTAATTCTAGCTCCATCTGCTTGGGTCCTGAGGGCCTAGCATAGTCCCTGCCACCCTCGGAGCTGGCCTTGATCTTCTCTCGTGGGTGGAGGGAAGTGCTCTCCTTGACAGAGAAGGCCAGGTCATGCCACTTTGACTGCGCCCCACTGCCGAAGGACACCCATGGCCCCCACTGCTCTTCGCCAGGTGCACAAGCGGTGCTCAGAAATGGACTTTCAGAGTGTTCTCGAGTGGGTGTGAGGCAGAAAGGGAGACCGAGTGATGTCCTTAGAAATTTTATTTTGATTAAACCATTAAAGTGCAGGGAAGCACCTCGTGGAAATTGTAAATCTGTACCGGAGGAAAATGAGAAAATAGTAACATCATGAAATAATGACTCGGTGTTTCAGTGGTTTGCAATGCCTGCTTGATTTCGCATGGAGACTATGTTGTCACTCCCAAACTAATTTTGGAAAATGAGTTATTGACTGCAGATAAAATTTATTACTAATAAACAAAATATGTTTGTAACCTGAACCTGATGGTGTGTCGTTAGCAAAGCAGGAAGAAGGAATGATGAGTTGGCGGAGGGAAAGGAGGCGATAGCAGAGGGGAGGAAGAGGAGCCTGGGTCCCCTGGGACAGGCCTGGTAGACGCTTAATGGCACGTTCTTCGATCCTGTGCGGCCAGCAGGCAGCACTGTGTTCTCCAGCATTTCCAGCTGTGCGGGCCGGGTGATTAAGAACCCGGCCGGGCTGTGCGGGTGCGCAGGTGCGGCCCAGTGGCACTCTCTGCGGGTAAATCATCCCTGTACCTCACGCCCCCGGATGCTGAGCGTGAGCTCTGGCCACTGGAGGTTTCTCCACAGGGGGATTCGAAGAAAGGACATGGCCGGGACCAGCTCCGCTCCAGCAGGATGAAAGTGAGGAGAGTTGTGTGATGTGTAGGGCGTGGGAGGAGAAACCAGGAGTCCCGGCTTGGGCCACAAGCCCAGGGAGAGGCTAATCCCTCTCCTGTCAGTCTCCGTGTCCGGGGGATGGGCACAAAAGTCATTCGCATTGTTGTTGCAGCTAGGGCCGCGGTGAGCCAGAAATGCTTGGCGGTGTGCAGTGTTGTACTGAATTCCGTGTCAGGCCTTTTCTTCTCCTCCGTGTTATCTCATTAATATTCTTTGCATGGGAAAAAAGGGCACTATTTGGTTAACTAGAAAAAGCATCCTCTACATTTTTAATTCTCACTTCACTCCTGTAGGTCTGAAGACCAGCCAGGTGCAATTATAGTGGCTTCACAATGCAGTCTGATCAATGAATGCTGGGTTTCTAGAATTAAAATATATTTATAGACTTGCTATTTTGGGTGTTGCAGCATTAAAATTCTGATCTATGTACCAGGGATATTTTGGAGGGATTTATATTTGAAAATTAATACTAAAAGCATAAAGATGTCTATATGCTAAAATTACTTAAATAATTAAATGTGTTTAGATAATTATAAAATGGTTTATTTCATAACTTATTTTAGTGATTACTTAAATAATTATAAAATATAATACAGTGTCTGTCACTGTGGTGAGGGTACAGAAAAGGGTATTAAGCCACTGGATTCTGTAGAATGAGAATTAGAATGATTATTCAGAAAAGGCTGACAGGGCTCACAAATGGAAAAGGCTACATATTTTATATTTATAAGTACATTTATCTGGAACATTTACATTTGTAATAGCAGAATTATTTTAGTAGTCGTGTCATGTGCATATAAAGCTGTCTGTTCATTAAAGTTCTAATAGCGATTCTCTAATGCTTTTAAAACAAAACGTATTTTAAATCATAATTACAGTGTGCAAGTATGCACTCTCTCCTTAGTGTTAACTGGAAATTATCGGTAAACTTGGTTCACATTTCTATTTAAATAGCTAGTGATTTTCTAGAATTTTGCTTTTTGTTAAAGCCAACCTCAGAAAAAAAAAAGTTTTGCTATAAGAAAAACCATGGCTTAATCTCCTCCCTTGAAAAAGCAGGCAGAGCATTAGCACATGAGCTGTTGTATAATTGGGCTTCAACGATGGGAATTTCTGCTAAATTACAGACAAGAAGAGACCCCTGAGGACGCAGAAGAGGTGTGTGAGACGCTGGGAGGGTATGGCAGCCACTGGGCCCCACAACAGTGTCATTCAAACTAGACTGTGCCACATCCCATGAAGCTCAGTGACTTGCCGTGGCCACACTGGGCAAGGCGAAGCTGTAGAGCTCCCTGGTGGCACTGTGTTGTATAGCCAGCAATGACAGATGACAGGCACTGCCATGGTTGGAAGAAGAGTGAGTCTTTCTAGTTGATGTAGTTGGCCACCCCTAGAGGAGTGTGCTTGATATGGAGGTCCATTGCTCATGAAGAAAGGAGCTTGAGTCAGGGGTCAGAGGCCATTAGAAGTGACTACTGAAAGTCATACTGACTGTGCCTGGTCCTCTCATCTCCTGGTCTTCAGGGTGAGGCTCAGAGTCCCTTGAGGGCTAAGCAAGGCCAAGCCTTCTGTGATTCATCTGGTCTCTGGAGTATCTAGGTGGCCCAGTGCAGGTGGCCAGCTGCAGCAGCAGTGTCCAGCCATCTTCACCAGCATATCCGGTCCACCTGCCTCTGAGCTCTGCCTTTCAAAACTGTCTGGGCCTTTGGGGTTTCAGAGATATGACCCCTGCAGAGGCCAGACCATCTTTCTTCTTTCCATGGGTGGCTATTCTCTGAAAGACCCTGAGGCAGAGCTTACATTTCTTGGCTTTTCAAAGTTGGCCAGTTTGAGGCCCACACTCTGCTTGGGACAGGCGGGTACAGCATGGGCCCCAGAGTGTGTGCTGGTAATGAGGACCAAGGGGCACTTTCTCAGTCTTCATGGCCCTTTAAGCTAGTGGAGAGAAACCTTTCCATTTTAGGTTTCTGTTCTGAATCTGACATGATTCTCTCTTGTATGCCAGTTGGATTAACAGAATAGCAGATTGATATAGGAAAGATCCACAGGAAAAACCCAGAAGACCCACTTCAGAGAAACCTCTGTCTTCATGTTGGAGACACTGGTGAGCCGTGAATAGTGTACTTGAAGACTGCCCTGCCTGTGTTGCTCCAGTACCTAGCCCCCCAGGCCTGTCTCCTACACAGCCTCCAAGAAGCCCAGGCTTTGCCATCAGACAGATCTCCGGCTTGAAGACAATGCTCCTGTTGACTTTGAACTAATATGAGAAGCACCTGTGTGGGCCTAAGCCTCCAGTGATTCAGTTCCTGTGGTGCACACTTTCTGGATGATTCCTGAATCAGGTCTAAGAAAGTGCATTGGGAACTGTGGCCAGACGTGGGATGTCAGAACGAAGAGTTGTTTGGGAATTATAGCTGGAGAGAGAAGGTCACCTGCCTAACTTTCTCACCCATCTTAGTCCCCGAGTCCTCTCGATCTTCCCTGGGAAGGACCCCACTTTCTCCTGCTGACCTCACCCTCTTTATGGAGGATCTGGGCCTCAGACTTGGGAAGTTGTTTTGCCCGGGGCGGCCCCTGGCCCCCCTTCCACGCATGCTGAGCTCAGCTCCATGTCTGGACGCCTGGGAGAGGGTGTGCTCCTCTCTTGATGCTCTGGTTCCCATCTGTTGCTTGACCCAGTCTCGGTCGCTCCTGCCCCTCCCCCATACGCCCCCACACTGAGCCTCGCTCCTGTTGGCTTTGCTTCATGCCTGGCTCAACACCGCCTTCCACAGATGCTCCTTCAGTGGAACAAATGTCCAGGGTGCTGCCTTTTCCTGTGGCCCTCCGCTCAGTATCTGCCTCTCTCTCTGAGGCTGTGGCTTCTCACTGAGGACTTTGACCAGAGATCAGTGGGCCTTGGAAGCAGCAGCAAAGCTTCCTGAACTGATTTGGATCCCCTTCCTCTCTCCTTCCTTCTCCAGCGCTGGGTCCTCTGGGCCTTGGTGCTGCTGCTGGCCTTGGCTGTACCCCAGGTGGAAAGTTTACCCGTCACCCACAGCATCTCTTATATCCTGCGTTTTGTTCCAGAGCACAGCACCGTAGTCAGGTCTAAAGCTCGAGAATCCTAAGGGTTGTGTCTACAGCTTCTCTAATCTACTCAGCCACCTCACCCCGAGGGCTCTGAAGAGCCCACGCAGAGGCCTCCGAGCGGATTGGTGGGACCTGCTTCCTTGGCCTGAGCCATGAGCTGAGAACTGACTCTGCGTCTCTCCCAGGCTCCCTCGTTCTCTCCTCTCCCGCGTACCGTCTCTGGGGAAGCCTGAGCTCTCTGTAACTCGGAGCCTGCAGAGCCAGGTGTCCCGAGTGCGGCGGCCCGAGGGAACTGCTGTCTTCCTAGAAGGAGGCCCGTAAGGAATCTGAATGCCTGTGGCCCCAGCCCAGAAACACTTGGTGGAGAGAAAGCCACAAAAAGTGGTTCACCTTAGCACAAACAGGGCTTCACTGCGGCTACTGAAGAGTCTTTTTTAATAAATGTTCATTGCGCTAAAGAGTTCCTCGTGTGAGATACGAGCTGGAATGAGGCAATTCCGTAGAGAAATCATCCTGGGAATAATTCACATCTAATGTAGTTTCATGGAAGATGCTGTTTCCAGAGTCTAACTTTTTCTCCCTTTTTCACTCCCCTTTTGATTTTATTGCCTTTTTTTGACATTAAGAGAAATTGAAAACCTGTTTAGGTTTCATAGCTTCACATTTCAGAAGTAAGTGACACAGCTAATGGCCGGGATGCCTCTGATTTGTAATTCACAATGAGACCTTTGGTTCACTTTTTAATTATGTAGTATTCCACAAAGGAGAAGTGTTGGAATAAAAGGATAAATTGCTAAGATTAACATTTTCTTTCCTTTTTTAAGGGTACCACTTATCAGTCACAAAAAGCAATAAAACCAGGTGTGATGAAATTGGATTGAGAAAAAGAATGAGTTTGATTTTACAAAATGGGCCACTTGGTCCAACTTGGCTGGATTCTCAGAGCAGCTTAGAGAGAGCGAGGGCACAAAACGGAAGAGGAGGATCTAGGGGGTGTGTGAGACCCAGAGAGAGAGACCTGACGCTGGGCCACAGCTGGGGCTGAGCCTTCGGCCCTGCAGAGGACCTCGGACTTCAGGCAGAAGGAGCACTAGACTTGAAGGTGGCCATGGTGTGAGCCTTCATGACCAATGTCTTCCTCATTGACTGATAAGAGGTGAGTGAGGTTGCTCTCTGGTTTCTTTTCAGTATAAAGGGTGAGGGAATATTACACATTTGCACAACCCCGGTACTCTTTGGTGACCACTCTCTTACGCAGACTCCTTAGTGGTTTCAACTTATGCCAACTTTGATACAGGAGCCTTGCTTTCCAGCTCTTTCTAAATTTATTTTACAAGGACTGTAGATTGAATAAAGTCCCCTCCAAATTTACTCAACTTCAAACCCCAGAATGTTACCTTATTTGGAAATAGATTCTTCGCAAATGTAATTAAGAATTCTGAGTTGAGATCATCTTGGATTGGGGATGTACCCTAAATCCAAGATCTTGGGACCTTGGTGACTAACCAAGTGCGGTGTTACACACCTGTAATGTCAGTGCTCTGGGGGACTGAGGCAGGAGGATCTTAACTCAGAACCCAGGCTAGGTAACTTAGAGACTTAGAAAGACTTTGTCTCAAAACAAAATACGTACATACATACATAAATACATACATAACTAGAGTAAGACCAAGATTGTCAATCAGTGTCAAGGTGGAAAGAGAAAAGGAGGAGTAGGGGGAGGGAGGAGAGAGGAGGAACATGGAGACTAAGGCCATGTGATGATAGACGCAGAGGTTAGAGTGGTGCAGCCAGGAACCGAAGATCCCCAGAAACCATCAAGAGCAGGAAGATGTGGAAAGTATCCCCCATCGAGTCCTTTCAATGAGGGCCACCTTGCCCATACCTTGATGCCAGACTTCTAGTCTTAGAACCATGAAGCAATATGTTTCTGTTATTTTAAGGCAACAAATTTATGATAAATTGCTCCAGAAACTCTGGGAAACAAATACAAACAGCGACGTGAATTGTTGCAAAACTCTGGGGGAAATCTCTGGCCTGCAGCCTACTGCACAGGGCAGCATGATGAGCCTCAAGTCGCACACACCTTCCAGCCCTCTCCCAGCACTTGCATGGAAGGACCTGCCCTGTCCGCGGGACCAGAGAACTGGCTCCTGCTTACATGCCTTGGGTGTGGGCTGTGGAGGGGTGGATGGAAAGAGTCCCCTACAAGGGAGGACAGTTCCTTAAGGAAATTTGCTGCCTGAAAACATATGTCCCTATAGGTTCATTAGTCAGAGAAAGAACCTTGCACAAATGTCCTCTGATTTAGCAGTGCATACATGTTGGGGATCAGCACTGGCCAGCGCCACCCAGAGCTGCTGACAGCCACTGAATCTAAGCGAGACATCCTTAGCTGCATGTGCAGGGCAGACAGATGAACACACTTCATTAAAACAGTTTCGTTCATCTCTGGGCTGCACTGAAACAGACCCTTTGTGGGTAAACAACTCAACTAGTATGACTATGATTGACAGGAACAACTGTAATGAACTATTTTTGTGGGGCACCATGTTCCTTAAGGAAACGTTTGTCTTCCTTAAAACAAAGACATGCATTGGAAGACCACCACTACTGCCCAAGACCCTCATCCTGGATGTACAAGAGGATCTCCCGGGACTCTGATGGCTGAGCACAGCAGAGCTACTGAGGGCTGAGATCTTGGACCCAGAGCAGCTGTGGGCCATCTGGCAAGCAGAGCTGGCCACACCAGCCCCCTCCTGGCTTATGGCCCATTGTGCTATCGTTTGCCCGGGAAGCCATGCCCCTTCCTGGCTGTCCGTTTGCGACTTACCACCCTCCCCTCACCCAGTGTGTAGTGCTGTGACCCCAAGGTGAGAGCAGAGGGAGCAACCACATTCTCCATCCTGCTTGTGCCCACGGAGATCCAAGGTGAGCACCAGGCGTGACTTGCCAGCAACGAAGGGGATGCACATCCTCCACTTCACTGCTGTCCGGTACGGCTGGGCTGGCAGTGCCCCGAAAGGAAGTAACATCTTCCCTCAGTCATCACTGCTGACAACTTTGCAAGGTCTCGAGTGCAATGGGAGTGTCTTCTTGGCAGAAGTTAGCACTCGGTTACTCATGTTTTTCCTCCAGGTAGAATCATCTACATGTGCTTGCGATCAATGTGGATATGCTAGTGGTAAAGGTTTGTCTTGGGATAAAAGCCTGCTCAGGAAAGTTCTCCATCAGCAAGCTCACTAACCATCTGTCCTTCACTAGAACGAGCCGGAAGCAGCAGTGAGCCAGGGAGCGTCCCTGCAGTAACATTTTGAAAGCCGTAAAGCAGGCCCTTTGCCACACAGCTGCAGAGGCAACGAGTGAGTGCAGTTTAGGGAGGATTCCTACGAGGCTTAAACGCCATACGAGGGGGCACTTGCTCCCCCTCTGGAAGACTCCACCGCTGAGCTCAAAGCTCCTCCAGGCTGCAGGAGGATCTGAGGTTTGAGGCCAGCCTGGGCAACCCAGTGAGACTTTGTGTCGGATAAAACAATAAGCAGGTCTCAGTGGCAGAGCGCTTACCTAAGAGGGCAGGCCAGGGGTTCTGTCCGCAGCACTGCAAGAAAAAAAAAAAAAAACACATCAAAACAAAACAAAAGCAGCTACAGGCACTGAGGTTTGAATTTACAAGTGGAATTTGGCTGTTAAGAACCAGTCAAGCAGTCCAGAGCCACAGTGGCCTTGATCTCTTGCCCCTTAATCGGTGAGTCAAAATAAGCCCTTTCACCCTGAACTTTCCACAGAGAAAAGCACTTGGTTAACATAAATCACAAAGCAATATCAAACCAAGGTATATGTTTATTTTTTTTCCAAGGAAGCTGTAAAAAGTGAACACATTCTACTTTAAAAGTTGAAGCAGTTTAGAAGTGCATGGAACCTGCATCCTCCCTTCTCATCGAGGAAATTCAGCTGTGTAGTGGCATGAACATGTTATGTACACACATGTATATTCATGACGGTGGATTTTTTAAACCTGGAGTCATACACCACACATTTCTGCTCTGTGCTTTTTCGTTTTTTACTTGGCAGTGTAACCGGAAGAGTACAATGTGATGACGTACAGAGTTTCCAGCTTGAGCACATACCTGCTTTATTCGTGGTTGAAATGCTAGGCTGCTTCTCACATGGGCTGTCACAGGATGTTCCTGCAGAGTCTGTGTGCCTTTTCCCATAGGCAGTGGTGTCACACATAACTGATGAGAATGTTACTTAGTACAGTGTTCTGGGGAGAATAAAAACCATGAATCTCAATTTTTTTCTCTATATCATTTAACTCAAAGATTGAAGTCATGAGCTCTCTCCTAGCAACAGTCATCAGATTTATTATGTTGCCTGCACTCCACGAAACTTGGGGTAGCCCAGCTCTGTCCCCTGTCTTACCCCTGGGACGTGGGCCTGCTTTTTCTACCTTCCTTGGCTGGTGCATTCTTCCTGGTTAAGGAGGATTGATAGGTATACTGTTCATACACCTGTATTCCAAACATGGAATGAGATTGAAGAGGCAAAGTGGTAGCAGATCATAGACCTCAAGACTGACCATACATTTAGAAGATCATTACAGGCTCAGATATAAGGATGCATAAAGATAATCAATCCCACACGATGTATTTTATTTTATTTTATTTTATTTTTATTTTTATTTATTTATTTTTTTCCTTTTTGAGACAGGGTCTCGCTTTGTAGTTCAGGCTGGCTCTGAGCTCACTATGTAGTCCAGGCAAGTCTCGAATTCAGCAATCCTCCTGCCTCTGCCTCTGGAGTGCTGGGATTATAGGCGTGAGCCACCACGCCAGGCATTGTGGTATGCGGTATTGATTGCTGGTGGGCGTGAGTCTCCACGCCCAGCATTGTATGTGGTTACCGGGGATCGAATTGAGGGCCTTGCGCTTGCCAGGCAGGCGCTGGAACCACTGAGCTAACCCTCCGGCCACACGATGTATTTTAAAACAGAGAAGCTAAGAAAAGTCTGAAATGCCCAGCAGCAGGGACAGATTGAACTGTAGTCTGTTTTTGTAGAAGCATTAGGGCAGCCATGGAAGTCCACCCTACGAAGAGCTCTGGAGAGCTTCCATCTGATCCCCTCATTGGCTGTTCCTGTCCTGGCCAGGGTGCTGTGTTTGTGGGTCCAGCAAAGTCTGGCCAGGACATGCGAGGTGGGAGTCACTTGTCTTGGCCACAGTGGGCTATTTGTGGGACTGACTGTCACTTTCCAGGCAGGAAGAGTGATCCATGCCAGGGGAGACAAAACTCACACCAGATCATGATTTGAAGGTCCTGGACCAAGGGTCACCCTCTGTCTGGCCCCTGGGACTAGGGGAGCGGGTGGGTGTCGGGTCATAACGGAACCAAGTGTGAAGGGGGTAGAGTTGGGATCTGCTGTCTAGGAACTTCTTCCCACATTAGCGTACAAAATCATAAGATGAAGATTTCGCTCTCAGCATTGAAGCCAGAATAATACAGAAAGTGAGTCGGGAGATTCTGGTCAGGCCTGGCAGACATGGGTGGGGAAAATAATTCATGCTCTTCTGGATTCCAGAGCATCAAGAACTGGTTAATTTTAACATTGAACTACTTCCGCTTCCTTCCTGGAACCATTAGAGAAACACCTTAGAGAATTTGTGCTTACTCAGTTCTTTCCTGGAATATTCAACATAAATGATTGCTAACTAGGCTCCTGTACTGTGTTTGCTGCTGCCCTCAACTAGAGTAACAGTTTGCTGGAGCCTGCTACTTGTGCATTCTAAAAACCTTTAAACCAAAATCTCCCGGATACCTGTGTGGGAACACTTACTGTGTAGAACTGGAGTTCCTGTTTCTCTCAGGCGGCATCCTCCGTTTGGCTTGGATAAACTTTCTTCCCGCCCTCAGCACACTTTAACTCACCCTTCAGGCTGACAGTGCCAACCAGTCACGTCCCACCTCTCTCCTGTCCAAATACACTTGAGACTGCAGTGTGTACTAGACTATAAATCCCGCAGCTGGCTGTAACTTCCCTGGAAATCCCACAAAATAGAAGTGATTTGGGGCAGCAATTTGCAGAAGTGCCCACACACGTACACGTGCACTTGTGTATTGGCATCTTTGGCATGGAAACTGTTAGGGACACAGGGCAAGCAACTTTGATCCATGAGGCTTCAGTAGAAAATTAAATTCTGTTCTATAAAAATGTTACCCAATTATTTTTGTGTGAAAAAGTATTTGGTAAACATATAGATCCACAACGTAGGAGCAAAAAATAATTTGGTCTTATGGCAGGCAGCTAATAGATACAGTACTTGGGGCCAGCTTCCCGGCTCCTCCTGCCCTACCTCTCTAAGTCTGAACTGGTAAAAGCCTGGGTTGGGCCGGAGATTTAGCTCAATGGTTCCAGCACCTGCCTAGCAAACGCAAAGTCCCTGGTTTGATCCCAGGTAACCACATATAACAATACTGGGCATGGTGATTCATGCCCACCAGCAATCAGTACCACATACCACAATGCTGGGTGTGGTGGCTCACACCTGTAACCCCAGCACTCGGGAGGCAGAGGCAGGAGGATTGCTGTGAGTTCGAGGCTTACCTGAGCTACATAGTGAACTCAGGGCCAGCCTGAACTACAAAAAGAGACCCTGTCTCAAAAAAAAAAAAAAAGGCCTGGGTTATGTTCATGACAGTTTTTTGTATAGTGGGGACTGGATATTCATTACCCAAGCCTAGAACACTAGCAGAGGTACCTGAAGAAGGAATCTATCTTTGGAGAACATTCTGGCATTCATCTGGGAATAGCATAAATGTAAGCCTGGTGTAGGTAACCAGGCTTGACCTGGCTATATCATATACTGTGGCTACTGATGGAGTATCCAGCCCTACCATCTTGTCTCTGGTTTAAGGTGGGATATGTTGGTCATGTACTTTGAAATGTGTTAGCCAAAAGTGTTTTCAGACCACCTACTAAAAAAACCCCAGCTTTAGGGGCAGAGGTCAGATCTCCATCTGCATTTAACAAGTGTCTGAATATTTTATCAAGGCCAACATCCGTTTACCATCTTTCTTTCTCTTCTTTTTTTTTGCTTTGCTCCTGTAATGTGAGCACCATGTCTACTGAGGCCTCGGAGAACTGGTGTCCTGGTGGAGCTGATGAGCTGGGGCTTACCTGGGAGGTCAGGCTCTCTACGGAGCCAGTCTTTCCTTCACTGCCCAGGTCAGTGTGGTTGCTGTGTGCTGGGCCTGAGCCAGGCTCTGTGGACATGGGTCTTTGAGGAACTTCACAGCCAGAGGAGGCCATAGACACCAGAGGCCACACTCGCCGTCTGTTGGCCTGAGTGAGGAGTGACTGAGATGTCCTATGAGCAGAGTGAATTCTGTATGTCCCCAAGGAAGGAAGGCTTTGCTGAGGACGTGACTCCAGGGCTAGGCAGGCCACCACAGAGGCTCCCCCAGAAGACAGAGAGAAGCAGGATATGGGAAGAGGTGGAACATCTCAGTGGAGTCAAAGGAGGAAATGGCATATGTGTGGGGCCACAGGCCGTGTGTGGGAGTTCCAGACACCTGGGGCAGGGGAGGGTTCTCCCCTTCATCAGGGTCCCCGAGCAGCTGCCATGGCAGCTCTTGGGAAGGGCTCCCAAAGAATGTTAAGGAAGACATCTTTCTTCAGACCCAAGCCTGCATTCTTGAGCCCTGGATCAGAAGGATTCCTAGCACTGGTCAGCCTTAAAAAACAGGGTTTTTCTTCTTGGTTTCAGTTCGATTTCATAAGCCAATGCCCTAGGCCCTCGGTGTGCTGGGCCACCCCGGCCCGTGTCTGCTGTTTCTGAGCAGAGCTGTGTCCCTGCAGGAGGGAGGCAGCCGCACCCCCTGCCACGTGCACTGGAATTCCTGTACTCAGTTCTGGCTCCAGGTGTGCTAGACAACATGCTCTTACATGATGCTGCCTTTAGTCTCAGAGTTGGACAAATAAAAATACTTACCTGCACCCCGTGTCACTTCTGTTCCTCAGCAAGACCCAAACCTGTCCAACCCTGACACACACCCTGGGCTGTGGTCACTAGTAGATCCATCTGAGCACCAAGGTGATGGGTCTCAATTAGGGACCAGTTGTGTTTCGTTAGGCAAGTTTTACCATCGACCTCCATTGCTTCGATCTTAAAATCATGTCTGTATATGTGTGCATGTGTATACACATGCGCAGGTGATCGCTGTGTAAATGTGATGTGTAGAAGTAGACAGATACCTTCAGGTGTGTAGGGCATGAAAAGGAAACCATTTCAAACCCAGGAGAAAGATGCATTATTCATGTAATAGTGTTCAGAGAGCAGAGCATGGTCCAGCATAATAAATGGGCATTTCTATACCTTTCATCTCCAACTCCGGGGGGGATCAAAAGTGTCACACATAAAAATGGAACCCTGAAACTGGTGGAAGAAACCAGGAGAGAATCACTGGAGTGAGGGAGATCTTTCCTCGTACAGCAGAATCCTGGAAGGAATGCAAATCTGATCACATGAAAATAAAAATGTAAGGCATAAACAAAGAGAAAGCAGTACAGTCTGTTGGGTCTTATCCTAGACAAAGGGATCCATAAACCTATGAAGAAAAAGAGTGTGCAGTTCACAGGAAATGGACAGGAAGCATTCATACAAAGCTTACCGGAAAGGATACGGGGGTGGTCCTCAAGGACAGAGAATGGTACCTGTTCCTTCTCAAGCTCACCGAGGCCAGGAATGGTGCCTGGTACACAGTAGGTTCTCAATAATGGAGGAGAGAAAAACGAAGCGAATTTTATGAACGTACACTGTGGTCCTTCAGACAGTAGGTGACACAGATCCAACCTCAGTGCTGCGTTCTGCGGCCAGGATGTGGGAAGCCCAGCAGTGCGCCCCTGTGGTAAGAAGAGGTGTGGTCAGAGTGTGACACGCCCACTTGGGCGTGTTACTAGAATCATAGAGCTGAGTAGTCTGGACCCCGCCGCTCACCTCTGGACTTACCATCACGGAGCCCCTTCTGGTGAAGGATGGGATATACAGGGGCGGCCTTTTCGGGGAGCATCTGCAAATGTTAGAGTCAACTTGAGGTTGTGTAGTAAGAGTTAAGCAAATGCCAGCACATCCAACAATGGATAGTGTAAGTCATTATAAAGGAAAATGTGGATTTTATGTACCTAGTTTTCTTTTTGTTTTTTCATAATTAATTGAGTTCATTGGTACACTTAGAAATACATTATGACCACTTTCTTCATTGGCAATTTGTGCTTGTCTATAGTATATCTTGATTCTTATTTTTTCCCATTGCTTTGCCCTCCTTTCAATCCTCCACCTCCATATACATAAGCTTTGTTTCCGTTTTTCCTTTTTAACATCATATTTTTTTTCTTTCCCTTCTTTGCTTTTCCCTGCCCCCAGCCAGCTACTGTTTCCCTTTGAGCATTTTCTTCCTATTTCATAATATCTGTCACATATTTTGGACCTCATTTAGACTTTTAGTTTCTCACCTTAGAAAAACAGTATTTGTGCATCTTTCGTTTCTGTGTTTCACCTAGGAGTGTGGCTTCAAGGTGCATCCAGTTGAGTATAAATGTCTCTAATTTGTCATTCTTTATGGCTGAATTTTCAGTGAGACATTTTATTTTTTTGAGATACAAAGCAAGTATGTACTCACACGTATACTATTATAGATTGTATCTGTGTAAAACATCAAACAGAATTCAAAAGAGAGTGGTGACATTCACTGCTTCCGGTGAGAGCCATGGAACTAGATTTGGGATTTCAGAGACGATTCGCACTCTCCATCTTTATCTTTTGAAATTTGAAGTCTGTGAGTATAAAATTACACCTTTTAAATTTAGATGGTTTTGAAAATTATACAATCATATCCCATGTGTATAAAGGATTTACATGTAAAATAAAAATCCAAAGTCAAAACAACCAAAGCACTTCTGTAAAACAGCTTTCAGATTTTCTATAATGATTATTCTGAGTTGGTGCTAGTTATGTGTCCATTGCTGAAAGCAGAAACAACAGAAATATAGAAATCCGGCTTGGTTGCCACTGTACTAATTAGATGTGGGGAGTTTCCTAAAATAAAATTGCTGTTTGTTTGTTTTTTTTTTTTTGAGGAGTTGGGGATTGAACTCTGGCCCTTGTGCTTCCAAGGTAGGTGTGGTACCACTTGAGCTAAATCCCTGGCCCAGTAAAATTGCTTTTGTGGAACACGTGCCTCTCATTTCAGAGTTCTTTTCTCTTGGCTGCAGTCTGTGTATTTCTGGTGTGGATTAAACAACTGTGTGGGCACGAAGGATCTTTTAGCTCCCTGTAAAAACTTTGCAACCCATTTTCTAGGTATTCGGCATGGAAACCAGCAGAGCATGCTCATTTTTATTGTGTTCTATTGTATTAGGCAGTACTTTAATTCCCGCTATTTCAACTCATAAAGCTTGCCATCGATGAAACTAATTGCATCAGAAACAGCCAGGGAACTTCACAAGCATTTGAAACACATAAATAACACCGCCAATTAGCCACCAGGATGGCGAAGTGCTCCATCTTCTTGTCAAAAGCTGGAACGCATTGCTCTAATTGTACCAGAGGCAAAGAATGGCATTGTTCCTTCCTGCCTTTGGCTTGGGAAGTATGCTGGGGACAAAGGGAGAGCCTATCTTTTGAGAGGTAAAGTGCAATTTAGGATGCATGGTCTGTGTTCAATATGCTTCCAGATGGATTACTTCCCATCAGGCATTGGGCCAAACTGTGCAGGAGCAAGCAAGTACGTGGAGCATTCACCTCTGTGGGACAGTTTGCTCTTTCTCCTGTTTTACCTGTTACTGCAAAGTCCTAGCAGGCAGTGTGACTCAGTTCTTCATAGGTGAAGCCATGCCAGAGTGGGATAAGAGCCCTGAGGGAGAGCGTGGTGGCCCATCTTCTGCCTCTAGGGTGACTGCAGCTGAAGGACGGTGGAGGAAGCAAGGAGGGAAAACCAGGGAGAGCTCATCCCCCGAAGGGGCTTTTCCACGAGGAATCAGGAAGACGGAGAGCAGAAGACAGTGGTGGGGATGTCTTGTAAAGCTGCCCCCTTTGAAGCACGGTGAGGTCGTCAGGTTTAGATGCGAGGTGGCCAGCGGAGATGCTTCCATGGACACCGTCCTCATGTCCAGGCCAGTGGAAAGGTGGACAGAGCAAAATGCATAACTTTTGGCAAAAACTTGCCTCTGGGTTAGCTGGGGTCTTGGGAGCTATAAATATATAACTTTATGTAAATATGGCAGGATACATAAGAGGTGCGATTGCAAAACACAGCATATGGTTAAAGTTCTTAAAAATGCATTACAGTACGAGACACATTGCCTTTTATTTCCATCAAGGTACTCTGTCTCACTTCAAGCACATTTGTCCTATTACTCTTGCCGCCTTCCGGAGCAGTCCTGGAGACCTGTTCGTGGGTGGCGTTGGCTGCGTCCACACGCTGGATCTAATCAAAACATGATCCTTTCATGACCGTTGGACTTTGGGGAAAACCCAGAATCCTACGACGCCCCATCCAGCAAGTAAGGTGGATAAGGAGACTCACTTTTTTTTTTAAATTGAATTCTTTATTGGTACAATTTATATACATCTCAAAATCACATATAACATTGGGAAATTTGTACCAGTATATGCCACAACTTAATTCTCATTTTTACCCATATCCCTACCCACTCCCCCCTCCTCCCCCCTTATACATGCTCTTTTATTTTCTTTCTGTATCATATTTATTCCTTCCCCTCATCA
>PVIC010000235.1:0-34515 GCA_004025085.1 Thryonomys swinderianus
GGAGGAGGCGGGTCACACAGTGCCAACCTTGGCCACCTGTGCTGTGTCAGGAAGCAGAGGGAGAGGTGAGAGCCCAGGACAGGTGAACACAAACCTTGTCTGAGCTCATAATGCAAACGAGTTCAGAAAAAACGTGGTCATTTAGGTTGAAACAAAAGTATGTGACTTGGTATCTGTGAGATGACACTGAGTATCTGAGAGACTGGGCCGCACTTTGAACTAACTTCCTTCTTTCCATCCCCAGACAACCTTCAACGCTGGGTACACTTGCGCCCCCTGGTGGTGACAAAGAAGATCTCGCCTTTCTCTCCAAATCTGCTGCTGCTGACAGCATCGTGGACTCTGGAGGGAGAGAGTGGTTTCCCTTCTCCACGTGGGACATGTGTCCCCTGGGTCTGCTCAGAGAGCTTCCTTGGGTTGCTGCTGGGGGCCTCTCGCCTGCAGCCCCCTGGCCCCCACAGCTGCTCTCTCTTGCTGCAGCCCCCAAGGACCGTCCAGTCCCATCGGCTCTCCAGGTGGCCCCATCGGGCAGGGTCTGAGACAACACCCTGCTCTCCTGCTTGGGAAAAGACAGTCCAAGAAGACGTTTATGAGCCCCACGCCTGGCACCAGCCTTCTCTGGTGCCTGGTCACTAGTCTAATTGCAGGGGCCCCAGGCCAAGCCCTCCAGGGTACCTAAGGGTGGGGGCTGGAGCCAAAATTCCTTGAAGATTTTTTTTCTTGCAAAAATCTTTAAAATTTCTCATTCCCAACCCTTTGTGTGGATGGAGTCCCTGTGGCTTCGTGGGAGCCCCTGTTGTGACCTCTGTGTGGCCTAGCAGTGCCTTTGCTGAACCGTGACCACTGGCCCTTTACTGTCCACGTCTGGCCGCCCAGATGGTGCTGCCGAGAGAACTTCTGTGCGGATTTTCTGGGGTCTCCGCCGCAGAGCAGTTCCCCGGGGCGCACACTGGACCTCGCTGAGCTACACCCTCAGCGGTGGCACCAGCCGCCCAGGACAGTGCCCACGTCCCACTCCCCACCCCCTGTGAAGCTGCCTTGGCAAGCGGGGCCGCCTGTGCCTGTGGACCGTGAAGACGTGGAGGGACTCGCTCAAGGTCATGCGGAGCATTGTTTCCTCCCCAAGGTACAGGGGACGCTTGACTTACGAACTCAGTTCATTCGCCAGGCCGAGCTGTAGCTCACGCTGGTCTGTGAGGGCTCAGGCCCCTCTACACAGCCTTCAGTCTCGCTTCTGTACACAGGCAGATCTCAGTGTCCTTGGAGACACTGGCCCAGGACGTCTCCAACCCACACAGGAAGGGTTGCTGTAACATTTCTTCCAGAACTCTTTATGGGTTAAATCTGAATCTAAGGTCATCTGGAAGCACAAGCAGCCAACATTTGGGTTGTCACTTATGACCTTGGTTGTAAGTTAAAAACTAAAAATCCAATAGTAACCCAAGCTGTTTTTATGTCAGGGTGGTTGTAACTCAAGAGTCCACTGTGTAAACTCAGGTATAAATCCCAGATCTCACAAGCCATGTTCTACACCTGTGTCCCCACCCTGTCTCTAGAGAACACCCTTTAGTTTAGAAAGAACTACGTGCTCCATATAGTACACAGTACCGTGGTTTATACTTAGACATCCCCCAAGGGCCTCAGGGCTCACAGGCAGGCGTGCGGGGAGGTGTCCCAGTCATGGGGCTTACAGCTGACCCACGGTTAAGCAGCGAGGTCTGTTGGAAGAGGCAGTCCCGGCGGCCGTGACCCGGAAGGGCTTCTCTCCCCCGCTCTGCCCTTCACTCTCCGCTTCCTGTCGGGGCTGACCATGAGCAGCTTTCCCTCTGCCGTGCTCTACTGCCTTGTTCTTCTTTGGAGCCAGCTGACCATGAAATATGAGCCAAAATAAACCTCTCCTCTAGGTTGCAGGTGCTGGGTATTGTGTTCCAGAGACGCAAAAAGTATCTAAGACGTAGTGTTGAGGGCAACTTGCCTGAAAAACCTAGAACAGTAGACAGCTTTGCTCCCAAAGCTCTGATGATTGGCCCAGCATCGGTTTCCATCCGGGCCATTAAGGACGTGCTACAGCAGTGCCTTGAAAGCAGTGCCTGGGGTACTCTGGTGCTATAGAGGAGACCTCGCCTTGTTCTGACAAGTCCACGCCTGCCCGTCTTCCTCCCAGGCACAGGCATCTCCAGGCCTCAGACTTCAGTCCAGAGCAATGAGAAGGACCCAGGTGCCCAAAGTCCAGCCGAGAAGCCCCTGAGCTCTTTCCCTCAGGACACGCCCTCCCAGCAAAGGTGTTTACTAGAATTGTTTATGGAACATCATCAGCTCCGGGCTCAGGGCCCTCTTCTCCCAACAAGGCCCAAATCTGTACCTTCCACTTGGCTGTCTCCTTAGCCTCAAACCTGCATCTTCAACACCCCCAGGGATGCTCAGGGTCTCAGTCGGCTCCCAACTTAAAGGAAGGAGCAGTTTATTTTCACTTATGTTTCCGCTCATAGTCAGGGTCTCCCAGGCAGGACAGCACGGTGGGGGTGTGGAGGGGGCCGCTCCTAGCAGGGGGACCCGGAAGCTGACGAAACCAAGGGAGGGCTGGGGCAGGAGATGCACCCTTCCAGGCCAGGCCCTCGGGAACCCTCTTCCCATCAGCAGGGCAGCTCCAAAGCCCACCAACAGGTGCACCAGGCTCTCGGACATCTGGGTATCAACCAGAACACTCGATCTCCAAACTTCTCCCCTAACTCTGGGCTCCACCCTCCCAGTTGCCCAAGCCAGCATTTCTCTGACCCCTGCCCACGTCCACAACCCGCCCGTAGTAGTGACGGCTCCATGGCAGCCCTGAGAGACCACCAACCCTGTGCCAGGCAGGCGCCCTAGAAGGCCACACTCACGGGCTCCCTAACATCCTCACCGATTCGCAAGGCGGCCTGCTATCGCTGACCTGTGTTAGACCAGAGAGGCTGCTTGACTTGTCAGTCACACAGCAAGCAGCGGGCTCCAGCCTGGTCATGCTGCAGGGCTCACACTCAACTGCCGTCCAAGTCGCAAGGACGCTGGCGCACAGGGAGCCGTGCCAGTGTGCACGCTGTCCTCTGCGGTCACTGCCTCTCCTGGACGCATCCTGCAGGCAGCGTGGGTGAGCCTTCGCGCTCCTCCTGGCCGCATCACGCTCCCGCTGAAGCGCCCGTGGTCGTCAGGACAGTGCTCCGGCCACAGCCAGCTCTGCTGCCTCCGGGGCTTTTCCCGCCTCGCTCTGCTTCCTCCCCAGTGTCTCTGTCCCCCGCTGCCACCAGCCTGTCTCTTTCACGCTCTGCCCAGCCCCTTTCCTCCCGTGGCTCCTGGCAGCCACCCCGCAGATCTGTAGCTCAGCTCACAGATCTCCCACTTCCTGTAGGAGGCCGAGCGCCAGGTCGGGCTGGGGTCCCCCCTGGGTCCCCGCCACCGATGAGCTGTCCATCTCACAGCCAGCTGACTTGCCCATCGCAAGGTTCAGGCTCTGCCCCTTGGCCGGCCCACTGCCCCAGCACCCACCTCAGTGCCCGGCACCCACAGGGCCCACAAGTGACCACTGACTATGGCACTGAATGGCCTCTGAGTGGTGGGGTCTGCGCTGGACTTGTGCTACCTTCCGCTCCAGCCGAGTGTCCCACTTCCGGCTCTTCCACGGCGAAGGACGCGGCAGTGAACAGCTCTGTCTACGGGGCTTTTGTTTTAGTTCACTGTGTTTCTCCCAGAAAAATGCTGAGAAGTGAAATTAGTGAGCTATTGGGTAAGAACATCTTGATGTCTCCTGATATGTTTTGCAAAAATGAATTCCAAAATTATGGTCGCAACGGGTAGGCTTTTTCATTTTTAGCAAATGACTCCTCTCTTCCTTTTTAAGTGTCTTTCTGGCGGAAGCTGCAGTTATTTTTACCTAAAGGCTCCAAACCTCTCCGTTCTGAAAAGAAAGAGCCAGGCGTGTGACGGCCTCGTGGCCCCAGCAGCCTCACACCCTCACCAGTTCTAGGTCATTTGGAAAAAGCAAGTCCAAATTATGTTCCAAATTAAGTTGTGGTTTGTGAAAGAAGGAAAACACACACACACGTGCACACACACATCTGCCTCCGCTGGAGGGTTTAATGACGAACATCTTTAAAATTCTAAGGAACTGGACGTCATCAAGGCAAAACCAAAACCCCTGGCGGAGCAAGCTGGGCGAAGGTCAGCGCGGAGGCGCAGCCGCTGGGGCTGGAGGCCCACTGGCCTTCCAGCTCTGCCTCCGCGCTGGGAGGGGAGCTTCGCCGGCCGCCTCTGCGCGTCTGCCGAGCGGCCGGAGGAAGCCTGCGACCCGAGCAAGACCCTGCCTCAGAATTAAACATCGGGGCTGGGAATTTAACTCGGTGTTTCCGGAGCCCACCTTACAAGCACAGGGTCACACATTTGATCCCTGGTTTTAAAAAGTGTAAACTTTAAAAAGGGGACTGGGCATAATCAAGCTCAGGGGCAGACTGACCGAGATTCGACCTTGAGTTCAGAGGAGGGAAGGAAGGCAGAGGAGGTGAAGAAGAGAAGGAGGAAGAAGAGTAGGAGGCGGCAGGAAGAGCTTGAGCTGGGACACCCTCTTCTGCCCTAGGGCGCGGAGGCGCCGAGCCCCGTGTTCACAGCCTTGGACTGGGACTGGGGCTCACCCTGCAGGCCCCGTGACTCAGCCTTCAGGTGTGGGCTAGAGCCTCCCCACCCCACCCCGGTCTGCAGCCCCCAGACAGCTGCCCACGGGCTCCTCAGCCCTAACCGGCCTAACCCTGCGGAGGAAACTTTTCCTCTCGGCCATTCGAAGGCTAGGAATGGCTCCTTTCTCTTGCCAGTTGCTCTGAGTAGAACTTCCAGAGCCATGTGAAGAGCTGCAGCGACACAGACCACCTTGTCCTGCTCCGGATCTTGGAGGGAAGCCTTCAGCCTGATGAACTCTTTCAATCTAAGACACGCGCTGGGTCCCCAGTTAGGGCGTTTCCTTCCGTCTCTTCAGGAATCCCTGCGGTTGAGCAGTCAGAGCCCTCGTTGTGCCCGCTGACGCATCTTGTGTTGTCAATGGCAAGCTCATGTTTTCTTTTCCACCCCGCCTCGTGAGCGGTGAACCTACGGTGCTCATGCCAGCCGCGGACCACAGCCGCCATCACTGCTCAGGGTCAAGGTCAGCAGACTGTACCCGGCATCCGGTCTGGTTCCTGCTTCTCTAGGGGAAGCTGGCCTGGACATGACGAAGCTGAGAATGAGACCAGCTGCCCGCAAAAAGCCGACAATGTCTACTGTCTGGACCTTTACAGAAAAATGAGCCAGCCCGTATTCTAGATTAATGCCTTCGCTCTTTCATGCTGCCTCTAATCTTTAGAAATTTTGAAACAATGTATTTTTAATCTGAAAAATTGTATTTTATACCCAGATTACTCTCATGACTTCCTTAATTAATATTCCCTCCTTTAGACACCACCTTCTGAAACACAAGAGGAGGGCCCCCCTCCCGAGGGCCCCCCGCTTTCTTCCTCTCTTCTTTCTTCTTTTCTTCTCCAAAGCTTTCTGGGCTGCCGAGGCAGACAGCTGTTGGGGTCTGGCTGTTGGGGTCCAGCCACTGCCCTGCAGTACAGCAGACAGCCGCTTGTCTGGCCACACTGCCATCGACAGCCATGGCCACGCCTGGTGCCCACACCCACCACGGGAGGCCCTCTGCACACTCACACTCTCCCCGGGGTCTCAGCCCACAGCCTGCCTGGGCAGCGATGTCCCTCTGCGGCCACTTCAGATGTCCTCACTCTGGTCCAAGAGACGCACCGCTCTTGCTCGCCGTGGCTGCCAGGGCAAGGGGCTCAGGGCGCCTGCACAGACTGGCACGACCTTGCAGAAAATCTGTCATTAGAGCAGGTGGCTGTGAGCACGTGTGTCCTGAGCTCCCGTCCACAGCGGTGCAGCAGCCCTTCGGCCCCTCGCCGTGCCGTATCCTGCAGCGCAAGTCCTTCGAGGCGCTCTTCCGGATGTGAGCTCCGAGGACAGCTCATGCCAAAGAGCTGCGAAGCGGCAGGAAGTGCTGTTTGCTGCAGCTGCTCGTAGGGCAGCGGAAGGAGTGGATGGCAGGAAGGGCACAAAGTTGCTGTCACTCAGGGCTCAGGGCTGCCAGTGCTGAGCCCAGAGCTGCTGGCATTTAGAGAACAGCACTTGTCTATCCGTCATTAGTACCCAGATCTAGCAAAAGAAGCCTGCTTTGTAACAGCTTCCGATCACCCAGTAGAGAGAGACTGCCTCATGGCACACCGTCTTGAAATCTCCTAAGTTCCCTCAGAGGTTCAGAGACCCCCGGCTGCCGTGTGTGTGTGTAAGTCAGGCTCTCAGCCTGTACAACCGGGCTCCTCCTGCTCAATTCTCCTGCCCTCTTTGCAACAGCACTACTGAGAAGTTCCCTTTTTCGGGGCAGGCACCTAAGTTCTCTCCCACCTTCTTCTGGCCAAGTTTCCCTCCGATGAGTCCGGATCTTTGAGTCCTCCAGTAAGAAGCGGGATTCCCCTATGACTGCAGGTCCCCCAAACCTTCAAGCCAGTGGGACATTAAGGAGACAAACTTTTGGAGCTGAGGAGTTCAAAATAAGCAAGGTCTGAACAAGAACCACAGGCCATTCTGTGGAAGGCAAAACGAGTGGAAGTAACTTTGTTTCCTGCTGGATGGACCCAGACCAGGCAGGAGCTCCAGGGAACGGAAATGCTGCGAACACGGACGGCGGGGCCCTGACCCCCTGGGACCCTGCTCAGGCTGGGATGGCAGTGCTTACGCGGGATCTCTTCGGTTCTGTGCAGGGAGATGGCATGTCAAGAGGGCTTGTGCCGCCTACAGGCTATGGAGGGGCCAGCGAGTAAAAAGATAATCCTGGGGCAGGGCAGTGAGAGCCTGAGCCTTCGCGCAGACAGAAGGGACACTTCTGCCACGCGCAGGGCGGAGCTGAGCTGCCGGGAGAGAGGAGCAGGTGGGCGGGGCTGAGTGGCAGGTTAATGGAGTGAATGAAAAAGGGGTGCAGGGCCATGGGTGGTCTGAGTCTCTGAGAGACGGACTGCTGCTGTCCAGCCACACTTGGTTTCAGAATCCGGCCGGAATTAGTCATCCATTCACGCTGGTCAATATAAACAGGCTCCTCCGTGAATCATCAAAAGCCAGTGTTTCTTCTGACATCTGTGGCGAGCAACGTTTGATCTAACAAATGCTAAGCGATGAAGGTGGCCCACGAGTGTCTGTCTGCTACTAAAGAATGCCACTGATGAGGCGGCACAAGGAAATCTGCCCGTCAGTTCTGCAGGGGGCGAAGTGGGAGAGCATCACACTGTGACCAGAGGCAGGACAGAGAAGCACCTGCCACAGAGAGAAAGTAGCCCAAGTCAGCCTTCGGGCAGGGGCCACCCCGGACAGCTAAGCACTGCTCTCCCAGCAGTGTCATCCGCGCAGAAGGGCAGCCCGCACATCTGATTACCTCTTAAAGGCCCCTTTCTAATACTACCACAAGCAATTACCTCTCAACATGTGTTTTTTTTTTTTTTTTTTTTTGAGACAGGGTCTCACTTTGTAGCTCAGGCTGGCTCTGAGCTCACTATGTAGCCCAGGCAAGCCTCAAATCTCAGCAATCCTCCTGCCTCTGCCTCCCAAATGCTGGGATGACAGGCTTGAGCCACCACACCCAGCACTGTGGTGTATGGTACTGATTGCCGGTGGGCATGAGTCACCATGCCCAGCATTGTTGTATGTGGTTACCTGGGATTGAACCAGGGACCTTGTGCTTGCCAGGCAGATACTGGAACCACTGAGCTAACTCTCTGACTCTCACCATGCACTTTTGAGGGGACATTCAAGCCTTAACAGCGACCAAAACTGGAAACACTGCAAGAAACAGTCTGTCCAGAGACTGAGAATCTGAAAAACACATGTCTGTCGGTTCTTCAGCCTGTGTGATTTCTCTGGACTTGAATTTCACCCTCCAGACAAGGGGATGGCCTGTTACACTCCTCTTTAAGACAGGGGCTTGCTACATAGTTCAGGCTGGCCTCCAAATGACAGTGACCCTCCCGTTTCAGCCTACAGAATCCTGGGATTGCAGGGATGAGCCACCATGGCAAGCCGAGATGCAACACTCTTTAAGGACTTTCTGTACCTTCCTGTGCTATCCCCATCCAGGCAGATTTACAGTATTTAGCAGAAAGGACTGAGGAGAGCAGTGTGCCCCCCACCTTCGGTGCTGGTGTTTACAGCGGCTCTGCCTAAATGTGGTGACCAGAACACAGGAGAAGGATACTCAATGCCGGGCTCCAGGCTGCAACTCTGGTCCTCACCTGGGCTCTCGCCACACAGAGTTGGGTGTGGGTGTGCCCGCGACAGCATTTGGATCAGGGTGCCCAGGGCACCAGCGGGCCCGGTGCAGAGTAGAGCTGGGGGGTGGTAACGCTCTGGCTCCTGCAAGCACATCCAGGTTTCCTCGCGGCTCTCTGAGTGCTCCGGAAGGGAGGACAGCATAGTCCTCCATTTGGTCTTCCCAGTTTTGTGGCCCCGCCCACTCGCTCTTTCCTGAAAGCTCCACTTCGCGCTCCCGGCCTCGCCTACGCCACGCCCACATCCAAGCTTCCTGCAGATTTAGCTCGACCTTCCCTTGGAGCCCCGCCCTTTCCCTGATGCCCCACCCGGTCCCTCCCACGGCCCCGCCCCGAGCGCCTGGCCCCTCCCCGGGGCTCCGCCCTCCCCCTTAGCCACGCCCACTTCCCGCCCCGAACTCCTCTTTCCCGGGGCTCCGCCTTCCTCCGAAGCCCCGTCCCCCAAGCCTCAGGCCCGGCCCTCCCGGGGGCGCGGACTGTGGAACCCCGCGCCTTTTGTGTGGGACCTCGACCGCCTCGCGCGCTCCTTTACCTCAGAGGCCGCGGGCGGGCGGGAGGGCGCACGCGCGGTCCCCTCAGCGGGCGGAGGGGCGCCTGGCCCGGCGGGTGGGCCGAGTCTCCGGCGCACGCGCGCTCCCTGTCGGACCCGTAGACTCGCCCCTCCCGGCCCGTCGGCGGGCGGCGGGCGCGCGCACACGCCGGCCGGGCACGCGCGCCCGCCAAGATGGCAGGGGCCGGGGCCCAGCTGTCAGCCGCCGCCGCCGCCCTTCCCCGCAGCTAGCGGCCCGGAGCCCGCCCGAGAAGATGAGCCCCCGGCGCCCCCCGCAGCCCAGCCAGACGCGGAGCCGCCGCGCCCGGGGCCGGCTCCCCCGCTAGCGCCCGCGCCCGCGCCCGCGCCCGCCCGGCCGCGACCATGAGGTGAGTCGGCGTCGGCGGGCTCGGAGCGGAGCCTCACGGCCTCCTGAAGCCGCAGCGCCGCCCTCCCCGCTCTGCCCCTCTCCGTCCCTCGCGCCCGCCGAGCTTCCCGGGGGTTTGTCACCGGGCTCGGTCTGCAAGGAGGGCGGCGCCGGCCCCGGAGCCCAGGCGCCCGCGCCGGGTCGCCGCGCCCCGCCTTCCTCTCCGGAGCTGACCCCGCGCCCCCCTTATTGGCAATAATCATTTTTTTTTTCTGTGCAATTTTATCTTTAAACACATTCCGTAAGACTGAAGTATCTGAGTTTCGTTTTGTCTCTTGTGACCCTTACATAAACGAAGCACAACCTGGATTCTTTGTGTCTGGCTTTTTTCCTGAGGTCAGACCGTCGCGCTGTAACCATTGTCTGTTCCTTTTCAGTGATCTGGAGGGTTCCACGTTCTGCGTCCCCGCTTCTCTGTCCCACTGTTGGTAGATATGCGGATTGTGGCTAGCTTTTGCCTATCAATGATAGTGTTTATTAATTGTCTCATGTGCCTGCTGGTACATTCCTTTCTGTTAGGTATAGATGTTGAAGTATAATTTTTAGATAAAAAGGTAATGCGTATCATCAGTTTTAGTGGCAGAAAGTATCAAGTTACCAGGGAGATTTTTTTTACCAGTTTACACTCCCACCAACGAGTAGATGAGTCCTTGTGGCTCTGTTTGTCAACACTTGGTATTGTCAGCCTTAAAGTTTAGCCCTCTGGTGGGTGGGTGTGAGGCAGCATCCTGTTGTGGTTTTAATTTTCTGTTTCTTTTTGACTAAGGAGGCTCATCAGCTTTTCATGTTTTGTGATGTGCCTGTTTGGGTATCCTTGGTGATTTACATGTCTTTTTCTTCCTAATTTGTAGAGTTTTTATTCCAAAAGCTAGAAGATATTTTCCTAGAACATCTAAAAACCTTACTGCTTGCCTTTCAGCTTCAGTTAGATAATCTGCCTGAAATTGATTTTTGTGTAACGTGAGAAGGCGGTTAAGTTTCATTTTACCTAGTGTCATTAATTAACCCTCGATTATCATAAAGGTCTTTCTCCATAGCTGTGCAATGCCACCAATGTCGTCTTCCAGTCTTCTACTAGGGACTGTTTTCTGTCTGGGGGGAAAAAAACCTTTCATCTTCTTAAGGCAAGTTTTGCTGATGACAAATTTTTACTGTTTGTTCAAATTTCTTATTATTTGCCCTTCATTTTTTTGTAAATAGCCCTGCTGAGAAACAATTCACATATGGTAAAATTTATCCATTTAAATTATGCAGTCATTGGCTTTTAGAATATTCACAGTTGTGCAACCATTAAGATTAAATTTAGATCATTTTTCTTCAATTTGAAGCCTTTCTGTTAGTTACAGAATTCATGGTTTGCCATTGTTTTCTTTTAGCATTTTAAAGCTCTCTCTTGATCTCTGACTTGGATTATTTGAAGAAGTGACTTGTCAGTCTGTTGTTCCTTCTCTGGCTGTCTTTAAAAAGCTGTCTTTGTTACTGATTTTCAGCAGTCTTCCTGTGCTATCTCATGTATGGATTTCTTTGTGTTTGTAATTGAGATTCTCAGAACTTCTTGAATTTGTGGCTTCATGTCTTTCATTAGTTTTGGAAGTCATTAACCATATGTGCTTCAGTTACCACTTCGACCTCTTCCTTCTTTTGCTTCCCTCCTACCCCTAATCTTCTCTTTGGGGACTACATTTATATATGCTAGGGTGTTTCATTTATTTTCTGTGTCTCAACCTTCTCTATTTTCTGTATTTCTCTAGTTTTTGTTCTTGATATCTCTTTCTCACTTATCTCTCTACTGCTAAATATAATGTCATTAGACCTATTCATTGAATCTTTAATTTTAGTTTGTTATTTTTAGGTTTGCATTTGGTTCCTTTTTATAAACTCTAATCATTTACCCAAATAATGAATCGTCCCTTTGATTACCTTGAACATGTATACATCATTATCTGTATGTAATTATAGTATTTGTGAATTATTTCCAGGTCTGTTTCTGTTGATTTTCATTCATACTGTCTTACCTCCTTGTGTGCCTAGTGTCTTATTTATTTGTTTTTGAGACAGGTTCCTGCTATACAGTTCAGGATGGCCTTGAACTCACTGTGTAGCCCAGGCTGGCCTTGACCTCATGACAATCCACCTGTCTCAACCTCCTGAATGTTAGCATTACAGGTGTGTGCCACTATGTTTTTTCTTCTTTTAAAATTAAATATATTTTGGCCATCACATTTCTTTGAAATCTTTTTTAAAATTTAATTCATTGGTACATTTTATATATACACATCACAATTATACTCCATATTGAGAATTTGTACCAGTATATGACATAACTTAATTCTCATTTCCCCTGCCCCTACTCACCCTACAACCACCCATCCCTATATACACAAGCTTTGTTTCCATTTCTTAACCATCAATTTTTTTCTTTCCCCTCATTATTTTCTTCTAAACCTTATTTCCCAATTACAAGAATGAATATTTACTATTTCATAATATCAATCATACATTCTAGAACACATTTACAACTTCACTTTTTCATACCAGAGAAAAGATACGATATTTACACATCTATGACCTATTTATTTCACTTATGAGTATGTCCTTAAGGAACGATTTGAGGTATAAGATGATGTTTCTATCTCCCACAATAATTCCTATTTGATTATCAAGCCACTGGGGCACTTATAATCTAGGGTTACTTTATTCCTATTTGTCCTTGAGCGGACAAGCCTGTGCCTCCACACTGATAGCTACACTGACACCAGGTGGTTAGTGTTTCCTTCAGAACTGACAAGCACTCCCCTTCCAGCCTCTGACATGCCTTCCTCCCCCAACTCTCCAAGCAGATAGCTGTTATCTTTTGTCCCCAGCTTTTCTAGTTCTCTTTATTTAGAACATTCTTCAGATTTTCTTAGTGCACAGTTACTGGGTAGTTTCTGGTTTTTATGTGTTAAGTTAGTACTCAATTCTGGAGATTTATGCTACTAGATTTCTAGAAACTAACGAGAAGAATAAAACCTATTTTCTTGTATACTGTCCTAATTACATTAGATCATCCTGTTGGCTTGTAAAATGTGCTTGGAATTAAGATAATTTTAAGGATGAATTTCTGATTTCTCAATATAGAATTAGTTGAATAAAATGACAGTTGGGTTTGGGTAATTACTGTAAAGGCAAGGATTTAGGGGATGCGTGCTTTTCTTGCTTCTTGCCATACTTATGCTTTCTCCCATGTAATTTCTTTAATTTATTTGATTAAAAATCATCTCTTAACTGGTCCTCTTGAATAAGAACTTTTAATTTTTTTATTAATAATAGGATTCCCAGACCTTCTTCTTCTTTTTATTTTTAGTTTTTGAGACAAGGTCTTGCTTTGTAGTTCAGGCTGGTCCTGAGCTCACTATGTAGCCCAGGCAAGCCTTGAACTCAGCAGTCCTCCTGCCTCTGTCTCCTGAGTGCTGGGATTACAGGCGTGAACCATCACACCTGGCCAGACCTTCTTCTTTTGGACTAGATAAAAATGCATGACCTGGCGTGGTGGCTTATGCCTGTAATCCCAGTACTTGAGAGGCAGAGGCAAGAGGATTTCTCAGTTTGAGGCTTGCCTGGACTACATAGTGAACTCAGGGCCAGCCTGAACTACAAAGTGGGAACCTGTCTCAAAAAAAAAAAAAAAAAAAAAAAAAAGACTGCTTATAGGTAAACATCTATATGTATGTATATACTTGTATCTGAAGTACTTGTTATCTTTCATGTCAGCTGATTTGATTTGGTTATTTATAAGCACAAGACAACAAACTGTCTTCTCTGCTCTTAGCCAACAATAATTAATACTGAAGGACCAGGCCCAGTGGTGCACACATCTGGCCCTAGCTATTCCAGATGGTGAAGAATGAGGAGCACAGGAGTGTAAGGCTGGCCTGGGCAACATAGTGAGACCCCATTTCAAAAACAAAAGCAGGGGCTGGGGATTTAGCTTAGGTGGTACTGTGCCAACCTTGGATGCACAAGGGCCAGAGTTTGGTCCCTAGTACTGCAAAAAAAAAAAAAAAAAAAAGCAGGACATTTGTGTGACTTCAGAAGGTATTGGAAATTTCTCTTTGCCAGAGGTAGTTCACTACATGAGTAGACACTAGCTGAGTGTCCTTTAATTCAGCTCTATTACAATATAAGTTCCCACAGGTTCAGGACTTGAGCCCTAAGACTACTCCCCATATCTTAAAGATTTATAGAATTCCTAAGTCCCATTCTGCATCTACTGTTGAGGTTTGTATCTAGATATACTCCCAAAGCCTCATGCAGTCAGGGGTGCTGGATCTAAGTGTGTGATGCTGGGATTAAGAGGGTAATTACTAAATTAGTCCACTGATTGGCTTGGCATAGTTCTGAGTGGATAATGGGAAGGCCCTCCCTGTGTGTAAGTACTACCTGCCCCAAGGGCACATTGCTTGGATAGAATATAAAGAACAATAAAAGGGCTGTTATTGCTACTTGCTACGAGCTACTTCACTGCCCTGTGCCAGCCTCACCACACCATGGACTATTTCTGGGATGCCCCTCTGCCATGCCTCCCTGTCTTGAAGCCAGCCAATATGGACTGAAAAACTCTCTATAAACTGTATACCAAATAAAACTTTCTCCTTCAAAATATATTTCTTCAAAATAACTTTCTTCAGGTATTTTTGTCTCACCAACAAGAAAAGTAACTAAGGTATCTGGGAAACCATTGATACATATACAGCATGCACTACATTCCTATTTGTTTACGTTAATCATTTCTCTGTAGGGAATGTTCTCTTCTGTGAATAGTTTCCTAATTTGCCTTTTATCTTGTAGGAATTTAATGTACAGAAGTTTAGAAATTTTATGTCATTATGTCATTTTCTTTGTGAGTTTTCCATTACTTCTTACATTTAAGGCAATATTCTTATAGAAGTTTGCTTGGGTTTTTTTGTGTTCTCTACATAAAAGTTTTTTTTTAAAAACTTATCTTTCAAATTGTCTTAGACGTGAGGTGAAGACTGAAGTAACATTTTTCTAAACTAATGGTCAGACACTTGATTATATCAGTACTTTCTATGGCAGGGATGTAAGCAGTGTTTTCTGTGCTAGTTGGCAGTGCAGCACAGTACCAAAATCCAAAGGTAGATGATTGCGGTTCCCAGTGTTTGAAGGAAGGAAAATTACGTCTGGTCCTCAAAAGCCCACACCCTCCCCAGGTCCCGCCCGTGGGTAACCCATGTTCCACTAGCATGTGGCCAGTTGTGGTGATGCCCCGAGTCACCTCATCCAGACCAGTGGGACTTGACCTGTCCCAGCATTACTCAGGATACAGTGTGGGTCAGAGTATAGTGCTGGGTACACAGAGATGGACAGTCCTTGCTTGTTACCCTGGGCCTGCCTAGCTCAGACAGTTGGCTCTGCCCTGTTTCCAAACTACAAGTCAGGGCAGGTAGCTGTCCATATATCTGTGGAGCCTTGTGGACACTACCAACTAAGGTGCCATGGGGAGGGCTGCAGTGTGCAGGTGTTCACAACAGTGCCCTGTGCATCACCTGGTGGGCAGTGGTTTTAACTTGAACACCAGCTACTATCTTATTAAAGCAGTGCCATGGTCTGGCCACACAGCTTAGCGGAGAGCACCTGACTAGCATGCACAAAGCCCTGGGTATAATCCCCAGCATCCACCCAGGGTCACTGGCTCACAAGATATTGTCACTTGAAATTTTGTTGGCTTGGTGGGAATTTTTTGTATTTAATTTTTGAGTTTGTTATGCTTACCCAGCTATACAAACATTAGATTTAGCTTATAATCATATATAGTGCTGCAGGAAAATAAATTTATGTTGATATTGTTTCTCTAAGGATTTTTCCCTTTAAAGGAAGCTTTTTAGCCCTAAGTTTGCAAAAGCTTGCAGGAGACCATGAGCTTGAGGGAGAGACTCGATCCTCTTTTTTTTTTTCTTTTTGCTTTTTGGAGACAGGGTCTCACTTTGTAGTTCAGGCTGGCCCTGAGCTCACTATGGTGCCCAGGCAAGCTGCCACGAACTCAGCAATCCTCCTGTCTCTGCCTCCCGAGTGCTGGGATGACCGGCGTGAGCCACCACGTCCGGCATTGTGGTATGCGGTGTTGATTGTTGGTGGGCGTGTCTCCACGCCCAGCATTATATGTGGTTACCGGGGATCGACCTCAGGACCTTGCGCTTGCGAGGCAGGCGCCGGAACCACTGAGCTAACCCTCCGGCCCGAGACTCGATCCTCTTAAATGAATGTGTGGTTAGTGCCGTGGCAAAAGCAGTGCTTAGGGCAGAGGCTCCAGCCATGGCACCCAGGGTGTGGGGTCTCCTCAAACATTGTAAGGAGTATTTCCTCCTTTATAGCTTCAAAGATGATGCTCTGGGTCATTTTGTTATATCTTTTTAAAAATAACATTTTTCTGATTTAAATGTAGCTACTGTTGGATATAGAAATTTTAACAACAAAAGATATGAAGAAGATAATAAATATCTGCATTCATCCTTTTAAGTGGTGTAGTTTGTTTCTAATGTGTAACATTTTTATACCATCGATAATGTACAACACTGTGTTTTGTATTGACCATTTTACATTTAACGTGTATGCATTTTCCCCTTGTTTAATATTTCTTGAAAACATTTTAAATAGTCTGTCAGATTGGTATACCACAACTTACTTACCAGTGCCTCACTTTTAAAGCAGCTTATTTCTAGTTTTTCATCCTTCTTACATTGCAATAAATGTTTGGGTGCATCTGTTTATTTCCTTAAGATAAACAGTATCACTAGGACCAAAAAGTATAATCTATACATATTACTAGAATGTTAATTTAAACTTAAGACGGAAAGGCCAAGCTAAGGAAAGAAAGTTTAATCCTGAAGGTTTAATGTCGAGAGAGAGAGAGAGAGAGAGAGAGACACACACACACACACACACACACACACAGAGCAAGAGTGGCTAGGAAAAGGATCTGAGGGAGAAGGAAGTGGAGTAAGAAGGGGAAGAAAACAAACCTCTTTGCTCAGAAAGATCTGTTCTTCCCATTGCAGTTAGTATCAGTGGAGGAGCAGGTTCTATTTAAATTTTTTTAAAAAAATTTTTGGCATAGAGTTTTAAAGTTTGAGTTTAATTTTACCCTTGTATTCCAAGCAGCCTGGATGTTAGGCTCAGAGAGTCCTGGATTCCATCCCTGAGTAACTAATTTTGAACATGTTACTTAACCTTTATGATCCTCTGTTTTCCTGAAATATAAATGAAAACCATCTAGCTCCTTCCAAGAGCTTTGTGAGAGCAAATAAAAATATGTGAAAAGTTTCTTAGTATATGAAGTTTAATAAAGGTTATTCACCTTACTCTCATTTGTTCCGTGAGAAGGATAAACACTGGAAAATACAGGATAATTCTGATTTCAAATATTTTGCCTTTTGTCGGATCCCTGTGTAACTTTTCTACGTATGTAATTTTCTAGTTTAGAAACCACAGTTGCTATTGATCCTTCAACTTCTAAAACAGATTTAGGAACATTGTGAAAATCACAAGAAGAGCTATTGAAATAAAGACAGAACCAGCTAGGCCCCAGCACTCCGGGAGGCTGAGGTAGGAAGGTCGTAAGTTTGCGTCCTTCCTGGGCATTTTAACAAGATCCTGTTTCAAAATATAAACACAAATATGAAGGTAGAGGTGGGAGTTGGCAGGGGGTGGTGTGTGGACAGCAAAACAGGAGGCACCTTATTTTGAGTTAGGGAAGAAAATCATACCAGAAATCTTAGGAATAGTTATTCGCGGGCATGGTTGCCTATGCCTATAATCCCAGCCTTTGGTAGACTGAGGCAGGAGGATCACCATGAGTTCGAGGTCAGCCTGAGCTACATAGTGAAATTAGGAGTGGCCCAAACTACATAGTAAGACCCTGTCTCAAAAAAAGAAAAAGAAAAGGAAATGGTTCCTATGGTTGAGCACAGTAAACAGTGAAATTCATAGAAGCCAAGAGAGAGACATGAACAGTGCGCCTCTCAATATGAGTAAAAGCGAGATGATTTTACAGAGCTCTGAGCACGGGTTTCCAGCAGATCTTTAAAGAGGCAGCAGACATCTGATTTTCCTAGAGCTGGGTTTTGGTCGTCCCTTAGGAAACACCCTCTCCAGGCTGCTGCTCTGTAATACATCTGATCTCTGCCAGATTCTTAGAGCCCAGCACTGTGCCTGGAACTTGGGAAACACTTCATAAACACTGGCATTGGCACCTGTGCCTAAAATGGATAGTTTACCTTGGCATTCACTGCAGCCTGGCATGGATCCTTCTGAGGACAACACTCCAGCAGCCATCCCAAGTGGTGGAAGCTAGTAGCCAACTTGAAAAGTGCTCTGTGTCCTTAGCGGGCACAGTGCTGCGATGCCAGTGCCTTTGTCTGTTGTTTGCACACTGCTGCCTTGGACAGGATTTGCTTGAGGATGCGTGGCAGGTTTCTGCTGTTATTTCTTTCGGAGAATATTACCCTCTGTAAGGATGGCAACCCTCAGTATCCCACATGTTTTATACATGTTAATGCTCATAGAATCACAGAGAGCAAGGGTGTGTGTATGTCTGTCCTTCCAGAATGGCTCTCACCTTGGAGAGGGAGAGATGGATCTCTTCCTCTTTCTCTCTCTCTCCCATTCTCTCTCCATCTGCTTCCCTCCATGACTCTCTTCCTCCTTCTCCTTTTTTTTTAAACAGATTGTGTTTTAGAACCATTTCAGATTTATAAGGAAACTCAGCAAATAAGAGAGTTGCAGGGAACAAGGGAGGGCAGGCAGGAGAAAGCAAAGAAGAGAAAAAAATTGATAGTAAAAAGGAAAAAACAGAAACAAAGCTTATGTATATAGAGGGAGTAGAGGGTTGAAGGGAGGTGTGGGGAATGGGAAAAAATCAAGATATATCCTGTACAGGTACAAATTCTCAATGATGAATGTGATCATAATGTATTCCTAAAGTGTACCAACAAACTCAAAGGGAAAAAAAGAGTTGCTATACATGCCTTCATAGACAGTTTCTTTATTAACATATCAGTACAATACATTACTGTTGATACATTATTATAGACTGAAGTCTACAGTTTATTCAGCTTCCCTTTCTTTTCACCTCATATTTTTTTCTGTTCTGGAGTTCTGCCCTGGAGCACCAGCTTGCTTAGCTGTTGTATCTCCTTAGACTCCTCTTGACGTGAGAGTTTCTCAAACTTTCCATGTCCTTGCTGAGCTTGACTGTTTTGGAGGAGTACTGGCCAACGTGGCTGGTAGAATACCCCTTTATGGAATTTGTCTAATGTTTTTTTCACGGTTAGACGTTCTGGGGAGGGAGAGCACAGAGGCTGTCATAATCCTCCGTGGCCCTGCAGGCACTCCTGATGATGTTGACCCCAAGGACTGGGTGAAGTCATGTTTGTTAAGATTCCTCACTGTGAAGCTCTCCTCACCCCTTCGCGCTGGACTCTAATGGAAGTCACCAGACACACCTGGAAGGAGAGGGGAGTCGCATTACCCTCATGAGTGCTTTTGAAATGTTAATAATCATATTTTAATATTTATTAGAAGAAAAACTGTACAGCAAGTCCGTCGTGTTTTAGCTGTTTCCTAGAAAGCTGCTCCTGAAACTAAGACTCATGGGAGAGAATCTGGGAAAGAAGTGTTGCTGCAGAGTGCAGGAGGAGGGAAGGGAGGGAAGCAGGATGGGAAAGCCAGGGACACCAGCGCTTAGCGAGCATCGTGCTGGCCCAGCCCCCCACCAGCTGCTCGGCTCCCAGCCCTGGCACTGGGGAGAAAGGAAAAAGCGCGGGTGCACCTGTCCCTGCCCCCGGGTACCAGCAGTGCTCGTGGTGGGTACCAAGCGGGCTCCTGGGGTGTCTTCCGAGGTGACAGTGTGGGTTCTTACAATTTCTTCTTATTATATCTAAATTAAAAAAATTTTTTTTCAGTCCTTTTACTCATGGCTTCTCAATTTTGCAGTCATATCCACAAAGTTTTCTTCACTCCTGGGTTAAAATCAACCATGTCTTTTTGTTTTGTTTAATTTTGTTCCTTTCTTCTTCAGATGTTTAGATCTCTAGTTCATTTGGAATTGGTACACTGTTTGAGACATGGGTTCAGTTTTACCAATTTCTATCTAGATGTTCCAGTTCCACTACTTAAAATGTCAGGGGCCCCCACCCACAGTATTTTGAGTTGCTGCCTTTTGCTAAGTATAATTACTGAGACCTGTCTGTAGATTTTCTACTCTGGTCCATTGATCTGTATTTATTCATATACTAATCACTCACTTTTAATTAAAGGGCTCTCTAATTTGTTTTGTGTTCAATAGAGTTACTACACTCTCACTGTGTTAGTGAGTAGATTTGAAAAAAGATTAAGCAAAAATAGCACTTGTGTTACACAGATGTGACCAAAATCATTAATGAACTGAGGTTGGAGAATAGTGTTTTAACCCCAAAAAAATCAAAGCCAGAAAGATGTGCGAGTCAGGCATCTGTGCACTCCGAGAAGAAGCCTCATCCGTGTCACCTGCGTCTGGCTTTGGAGCAGGAATCCCCAACAAGGGTTGAGTGAGGCTGGAGGTACTCCCACGCAGCACCCCTTTTCAGAGTAAGATTGGTAGCATGGTCAAGGCAACACTGACCACCAGGCCTCGTGAATATACACGTACAAATGTTGAAATCACAGTTTATTTTGAAGATTTTTGAGCTATAAAAAATACTTAGAAAACCATAGGAAGGTAGATTCAGAAACAGCGCTCAGTAGTTTCTCGCTCACTGCATGCACCAGGAGCACTTGAAAGACACGCCGCGTCGCCACCTCCCAAGGTCAGAGGTCTGCCTCAGGTTTAATTTTCCCAGGCTCGTGTGTTAGTCTGCCAGCACTTAACTGTGCAGCAAGGGTTGGCATCCCTGCCACAGGATGCCCCCGGTCAGGACCGTGTCTGACCAGGCAGCACTGTGGTCCCACACCTGTTGGTGTACCTGGAACGGAGTTCGTTCTCAATAAACAATTGTTGAATAGTACGAGCGCATGAGTCCCCTCATTTCTCATGGACACAGAAGACTCCAGAATCGCTTGCCCAGGGCTCAAAAGTTGTTAGGGTAATGGGGAAATGTGGCCAGGTTTTTTGTCTGTCAATTCTTATTTTCCCACTATTCATCCTTATTTTCCTCTTTTGTTACTATCTCGACTCACATGTTGTCTGATGTTTGTGTTTTCTACCCTAGATTCTTTTCAGTACTGGAAAAACACGAGATTGAGGTGTAGACTTTTAGAAAGATGATGTGTCGAAATCTCCAGATATGTGCTATGTCAGCCCATCTCTCTCTGGGTAAAGGGTGAGCAGGACAGAGGAGGAAGAGGTGAAGGAATAAGAAGCTAAAGTTCATTGTGTTATCTGCTAAATAGGACCAGGCTAATTTATAGTCTGTCTGTCACTCTCACAGGCTTGCTCTCTCTCTGACATACACACAGCATTTCTGTCTTTGATACAGCTTCATATCCCTGATCCCAGCAATACAGTATGTTAGGATTGATGCATTCTTTTAATTAAGAATGTTAAGGGTTCTGTTAGTCAACAGTGATTCTAAATCTCTATATTTTCCCATACCTCAATGGTTTCACCAGTCTTGATAAGGGTAGTCCCGAGGAAAAACAGCAGAAGTTTTGCAGACCAAATAGGAAAATCTTGAGTGAAATTATGTGTATTTACATAAGAAAGTTCCTCTCTGGTTTAGTTTTAAAGATTATGTTATACTGGATTTTTTCTGGCAGCAGTTATCAGGTTCTTTGGCTCAGTCCTACTAACTGGGAAGGGTGGAATTAAAAAAAAAAAAAAAACAGTTTGAAGGCAGAGGAGAGGCCTTTAGCCTGCCAGGAAGGAAGAGCCCTAATACCTAGGTTTTTCCTGAGAGTTCTACCTAAGGACCAAGGTGACCTGAGCAAGACATTCCACAGGGACTCAGATGCTGCTTCAAGTCATCTTGGTATCTGCCAGATTATGGAGAGGTAGGATCATGTGGGCTTCTAGCCTACCTGCCTGGCAGACTAGCTGTACCATCTTCAAAGCTGTGATTGGTTGTATGGGAAGACATGGCCTATTTGGAAATAGAGAAAAAATAGCACAGATATAGATAAGTCATCTGACTTGGATTTTAACAACTTTATTTTAGTCTACAGCACATATTCTACATACATTTTAGTGGCTTTGACAGTGTTACTTTGGAGCAGGCTTTCAGTGAGCCCACAAAAAGTTAATATTAAGGTAAGAGATGCGCAAGCAGACAGCAGGCATCTGAGTGTTCAGGATCAGCATATGGTGTAGTGGGGTTGGTGCTTGCCTGTTTATGAATTCACTGGAAGTTGATTCTGTTCCTCCTTCCCCTGTAACTCAACAAAGAAACTCCTAAACGTACACCAAATAAATTTTCTTTCAAAGCTGCATCAGTATAAATTCTCGTAATAAGTCTATGTTAATGATTCCAGTGAGCACTCCCATTACTGGAAAAGCAGGCAGTACTAAAGCACCAACAAGAGACATTAATCAATAAAGCAACAACTATGTTCATATAAAGCAAGGGAGGAAAATAAAAATGTAATGTATGCACATAAAAATACCACACCACTGACTCAGAATATAACTCATGGACTGTAGATGAGAATTTCTACTTGTCAATGCTTTAAATATTTTTCTGTGGTAAAACAAATCGAAAAGCAGAACACAGAGATGCAGAAGAAAAGCAGGGATGTGCATTTATGTACATAGGTCCTCAATTTAGAATGAATATCAAACAGGTTTCATCATGCCAAGTGGCAATGAATTAACCGCAGGGCACCGGACAGCAAAACAAAAGTACCCACCGAGTCATGTGCTCAGCAGACGGCCACCCCAACAACCTGCCCCACCACGGACGGGATGCTCACCCACCACTGAAAAAACCCGGGGAAGACATGGCAAAAGCAAGGAGGAAAGCGAGTGATGTCAAAACACTTTCCCATCACTGTTAAACGAAAGTAGGCCTGGTAAATGCCCCAACACCGCATGGAATTCAGAGTTAGAAGCTGGCAGAAAAGTTTGGAAAGCTGCAGTTTTTTAAATTTGGCAATTTCCTCATGTTTAATAAAACTGTCAGAAGAGGTATAATGTCCCATTCACTTGTAGAATGTTTTGTTTTTGTTTTTTTTTGAGACAGGGTCTCGCTTTGTAGTTCAGGCTGGCCCTGAGCTCACTATGTAGCCCAGGCAAGCCCCGAACTCAGCAATCCGCCTGTCTCTGCCTCCCGAGTGCTGGGATGACAGGCGTGAGCCACCATGCCCGGCACTGTGGTATGTGGTATTAATTGCTGGTGGGCGTGAGTCTCCACCCCCAGCATTGTATGTGGTTACCGGGGATTGAACTCAGGACCTTTCGCTTGCGAGGCAGGCGCCGGAACCACTGAGCTAACCCTCCGGGCCTGTTTTTGTTTTTTGAGACAGTGTCTCACTTCATAGTTCAGACTGGCCCTGAATTTACTGTGTAGCCCAGGCTAGCCTCACACAGCAATCCTCCTGCCTCTGCCTCCCGAGTGCTGGGATGACAGGCATGAACCACCGTGTCTGGCGCTGTGATTTGTGGTACCAGGGATCAAATTTGAGACCTCACACTTGCCAGGCAGATGCCAGAACCACTGAGCTAAATCCCCAGCCCACTTGTGGAATGTTGATTGCTCACCACAGAAATGAGTGAGGAACCGCAGGGATATACTTCATTGAAATATTTTTTAATATTTAAATAAACAGTTTCTATTTAAAAAATAACATGCCGAGATGATACATGTAGTGTAAGTTCTGTGCATGATTCTTTACATGGTGTATGGGTAAGAAACAATTTTTTTCCTTAAAAAGGACGTTTTCTTTTTTAAATTTTTTAATACATTAAAAATAATAACAAGTCCTTACAAATATAAACCAACACTGACAGTTGTTGAGCATATATTTGACCTCATTATTCTACTTAATATATAATATAAACAGTATCAAAATATATCAACCCTGGGCCTGGGATTTAGCTCAGTGGTTCTGAAGTCTGCCTTACAAGCGCGAAGTCCTGAGTTCAGTTCCCGGTAATCATATACCACAGTGCTGGGCGTGGTGATTTATCATCACACACCATAATACTGAGCGCGGTGGTTCATGCCTGTAATCCCAGCACTTGAGAGGCAGAGGCAGGAGGATTGCTGTGAGTTCCAGGCATGCCTAGGCTACATAGTGAGCACAGGACCAGCCTGAACTACAAAGCAAGACCCTGTCTCAACAAATAAACATATAATATATAAATATACAAATAAATATATACACATATATACATATATATTGTATATATCAACCCTATTTATTACCCATCCCCATTTATGAAGACTAGTTCCATTTTTTTCCTACTGTAAATTTTTTTCCTTTCTTCCTCCAGTTCCCCTCCCTAGTTCCCATTTCTCTTGAACATTTTCTTCATGTTTCACACCTATTGTACGTTATGGTTCTCATTCACACTTTCAGTTTCTCATACAAGAGAGTTTATTCAGTATTTACTGAATGTGTCCTATTTCTTTTACTTAAGAGTATGGCCTCATTGTGCAGCCATTTAGTTATAAATATACCAATTTTATAAAAAACCACATCTTTATCCAATCTCCAGTTGATAGGCATTTGGGCTGTTTCCAAGATTTAGTTATTATAAACTGTGCTGCTATAAGCATGGGTGTACATATATCATTGTGGTATGATGCTTTTAATTCTTTTGGAGAGGTATATCTAGGTCAAACTGAACTTCTAATTCTAGTTTTTTGTTTTGTTTTGTTTTGTTTTGCGGTACCAGGGATCAAACTTGGGCCCTTGTGCATCCAAGGTTGGCACGGTACCACTTAAGCTAAATCCCCAGCCCTCTAATTCCAGTTTTTGAGGTATTTCCATGCTGATTTCCACAGTGGTTGGACCAGTCTGCATTCCCACCAACAGTGGAAAAGGGTTCCTTTCTCTCCACAGCCCCACCAGAATTTATTGATTTCTTCATAGCTGCCATTCTTTCTGGATTGAGGTGGAATCTCTGTGTTGTTTTCATGGAAGTTTTTCTTATTGCACTAACTTTTACCACCTGATCTTGTAGTTTAGAAAGATAGTGTAGTAAAATCTGTAAAATTAAAATACAGAATCCTGGTTTGTAAGTGCTAGCTGGCCAACTCTATCCAGAGTCCTTCATGACAATAGAATTGAATGAATAATTAATCCTCTACCTTGTTTGCTGAGGGGGAACACAGCTTTTATATTTAGTTATATTCAAAAGATACAGTCAGTGCAGTTACTTCTTTTGTATTCTTCTGTACAATTTCAGCTCTTACCCTACTCATAATTGAGATAATACTCGTTTGGAGACCTAGTCCAGGCTGGCTGTAGATGCCACATGAAGTCTGTAGAATTTGGCAAAGTCATGCACTGCAGCCAGCCTGGCTGTGAACAGGTGCTAGGTAGCACAGGCAAATGGAATAATGTCATCACTCTTGCATGCAACTCCCAAGCAATAAATTAAGCACCCCAGGCAAATTCGTGATGTCTGTCAGTGTTGTTCATTGATGTCACCACCAAGACTGGAGAAGAGCCCATCGTGGAAAAGAAAAAGAACTCAACCACTTTCTACTTTTCATGGTAGAGAGATATATAAACAGCTCCTCCGCTGCCACATACGAGCCAGACATACAAGCCCAGATGAGCTGCTGGTGGCCCCAGCTCTCGGGGACTGAAGCAGCAGCAGTGAGAAAATGGATAACATCCCATCACACACCTGAAAACGATGCTCCACGGCCCTGGGTGGCTCTTTCCATGATACTGTGGACCCATTCTGTGATTCCAGACTTACCTTGTGCCAGTGCCAAGGGCACTGCCCACTGTGGCTGGATAGTGAGCAGTGTGTGCATGCAGCGGTGGCGAGTTCACAGCAGGTGGGGTTGTGGTGGGCATTGGCTGGGGCCGGGGAGTTCGTGAGGCACTGGAACCGATTCCAGAACCACTCTGATTCTGCTTCTGCCCTGCGAGGTGGGTGGGTGTGCAGCCCTCACGGGCTTTGCACTGCTCAGAGGCTGCTCAGGAGCCTGACCAGCTGCTCCACTGGGGAGGGCCGGAGGGGCTGCACCTGGCATGGGGCAGGGCCAGGCCAGGTTTTAAGAGAACTCCCATTCATTATGTCACAGGACATAATTTGTGTTGTGCCTTTTCTTGCCAGTGGCCGTCTCAGCGTGGAGCCTGAGACCTCAGCTAAGGGCATATAAGTTTGTTTCTCCAGCACATGTGAACATGTATCTGCTTCTTGCCCTCTAGTATATTTTCATGCTTTGTTCTATACTGTGTAGTTTTTAGATTGGAATGACGATCCTAGGCTTCAAAGCTCAGAGCCCTGGAGGTCAGTACTTTGACCTTGAACTTTGTGTAGGTTTGAGGGATGTATATGTGGCAATTCATTTAAGCAGTATAAACGCATATATGTTGTATGTCACATAATAAAGGGGATGTTAAATTTTTAAAGTAAGCATACTTTCAGTAAATGTGACATTTTTAAATACATTCATATTTTAAATGTACTGTTGTAAATGTGAATACCTTTTTTTTAAAGCATTTTGTATTATAAATACATGACTATTCCTTATGTAATCTGTTTTTAGGTATCATACTTGCTTAAATTTTTACTCAACAGATGTATTTTTGAGTACTTCTCAATACCTGCCAGACAGATAGGGCTCAGAACAGGGGTACAGAGACCTCAAGGAATATGTGGATGACCCTCATACATGCTCTTGGCCTCATCCACAGATTCAGCCAACTGTGGGTTGAAAATATTTGGGGGAGACAGTTATGTTGTTGAGGACATGTATCGTGTGGTTGAGGTTGGGCCTGCATGGTTGTGCCTATCCTGAACATGCACAGCCCTCTTTTCTGTTATTTCCTAAACAGTACAATGTAACAGCTCACGTAGAGGTGGTTTTGAGTGTGCCATAGGTATGTCAGACAGGTGGCGCTCTATATAAGGGGCCTGAGCATCCTTGGATTTGGTACCCTAGATGCTCCCAGAGCCAGTCCCCCCTCAGAAAGCAAGGGACAGCTGCACAGCCAAGAAGAAAACATTGGGCTTTTGACACAAAGGACAGAGACGTGAATAGCATGGTTTGCATTTATTTTATTTTTTCCATTGGAGACGGGTCTGGGAAACTGGCAGATTTTGACTTAGGTAAGGGAGCTTATCTTCTGTTCTGGTTTTTTCCATTTGTACTTCTTTGAGGTGGCCTATCTTTTCCTCCAACTGGCTTTCCAAACACATGAAGAAAATAGTCCTCAGAATTTTTGCCTTTCCTTGGGCTTAAAGCAGGTAATGGCTCTTCTGAGGGCCTTCCTTAACCTGACCTTAAACCTATTGAAGTCCACTACTAACTAGAGCCTCTGACTTTGTCTTGAGCACACAAAGACGATGGGCTGACACAGATGAAACCCTGTCTACAGCATGGAGACGTACCACATTTTGGAGCCTATGTGTTCATAGATCAAAAGCAAATGTAGGAAAGTGGACACACTTGAGACCATAGTGCTAAGTGAAATCAGGCATGCAGGCTTAAATGTCACTTGGTTTTTCTTATAAGAGAAACTCCAAATATAAATAAAGAGCAAAATAAAAGATAATGGAAGTAGAGAGACAGATCTTTCTCAGATGGAAAAGGGAACAAGAGCTGGAGAGAGGGGGAAGGGAAGGGGATTTTTAAAAAATATGTCCATGTACCAACTCCACAAAAGGCATGTGATCATTATGTACTGCAACCCTATACTAATATATAAAATGCAAAACAAAGTCAAATGTATTCACTGACACCACTTCCTTGTACCAGCTGAATTTCAGCCAAGCAGCCTCAAGGTCCTGTTTATAAACATTTCCTTTCCTGGGGAGAAGGAAATTAGTCTCTTCAATTTGTGTCACTCAGCAAAATACTACTGTAAGCAACAGATTGATCAGAGCGAGTCCCCCCAGAGGAGCAGCGCCGGAGAGAGACGAGCCGGGCAGCTGTCTCTCCAGAGCAGGCGGGGAAGTGCCAGCGGCGAGTCTGGGCGGGAGGCAGTGAGACCGAATCTCCTGCCTGCACGTCATGGTTCCACAGAGGTTACCGAGTTCCCCGGGCCTACTTCGTCGCTGTGGATGGAAGACAGGGTCCTCTACACACATCGGTTAGTCCCAGGAAGATAGAATGTAAGTGCTTCAAGTTCAGCGTTTCTGAAACTGGGTGATAAATTCACTGTCCCTACATGTACGAGCAACTGGCTTTTAACAAGGGAGCCACAATGATTCAGTAGGGCAAAACAGCCTTTTCAACAAATGCTGGGGTAACTGACAATTTGTACTCAAAGGAGTGAAGCTAGCCCTCACACCATACACAAGTGAACTCAAAGTAAACTGTAACCCTGAGACAGGCTGGGTGTGGCACACGCACCTATAATCCCAGCTACCGTGGAGAAGGCCGAGGTCAGAGGATCACAAGTTGGAAGCCAGACAGGGCAACTTAGCAAGATCCCATTTTAAAATAAAATTTTAAAGGGGACTAGAAGTTCAGTTTAGTGGCAGAGTGCTTGCCTAGCGTGTTGAGGCTCATACATTTAGCCTGGCATCCATTTTGAAATAATTCTCGTGCATGATGTGACATAAAGCTCTAAGTGTGTTTTTGTGAACAGATCTCCAATTATTTTAGCACCATTTGTTGAAAAGATACCCCCCAACCCCCCCTTTTTTTTTTTTTGAGACAGGGTCTCGCTTTGTAGTTCAGGCTGACCCTGAGCTTACTATGTAGCCCAGGCAAACCTGGAACTCAGCAATCCTCCTGCCTCTGCCTCCCAAGTGCTGGGATGACAGGCGTAAGCCACCATGCCTGGTACTGTGGTATGTGGTATTGATTGCTGGTGGGTGTGAGTCACCACGCCCAACATTGTATGTGGTTGCCTAGTCTGGCCTCCAATTTGTGATCCTCTGACCTCGGCCTTCTCCACGGTAGCTGGGATTGTAGGTGCATGTGCCACACCCAGCCTGTCTCAGGGTTATAGTTTACTTTGAATTCATTTTTTAGTATGGTTTATAATATTGATGTAGTTTCCTCTGGTTCTAGTTTATCGAGTATTTTAATCATGAACAGGTGTAGAATTTTGTTATATACTCTTTTTTTACCTCAATTGAGATAATTAGATGGGCTTTATCCTTCCTCCCATATATATGGCATAGTATATTGATTGATTTTTATTTGTTGAATCATCCTTGCATTCTGGGCATAAATCTCATTTTGTCATGATATATAATCCTTTCAATGTGCTACTTAAATTTTGTTTGCCAGTATTCTTTCTGTTAAGGACTTTTTCATCAATATTCACCATGAATATTGGTTTGTTGTTGACTTATGTTTTTCTCTGGCTTTAGTGGGTTTTTTTGGCTTTACAGAATAAATAGAGACAATTCCCTCATTTTCATTTTTTTTTGAAGAGTTTGAGGGTTTTTGTTAATTTTTCCTTAAATGTTTCCTAGAGTTCTCCAGTGAAGCCAGCTGCCCTGGTCTATTCTTTGTTGGAAGGTTTTTGATTAGTTTTATTCTTCTTATTAATTATAGATCTGTTCAGGTTTCTTATTTCTCCACAATTCTGTTTTATTAGGCTGTGGGTTTTTAGGAATTTATCCAGTTCCTCTAGGATATCCAATTTATTTGTTTAAAATTGGTCATAGTAGTCACTAAACCTTTTTATTTCTGTGCTATCAGTTATTGTATCCCCACTTTTATTTATATTTTTAAGTATTTGAGTCTTAAGCTATGGGTTTGTCAATGTTCTTGAACATTAAAAAATCGATTTTGGGCCAGAGATTTGGCTCAGTGGTTCCAGCACCTGCCTCACAAGTGCAAGGTCCTGGGTTCTAATCCTGGTAACCACATATAATGCTGAGCGTGGTGATTCATGCCCACCAGCAATCAATACCACATACCACAGTGCTGGGGGTGGTGGCTCACGCCTGTCATCCCAGCACTCGGGAGGCAGAGACAGGAGGACTGCTGAGTTTGAGGCTTGCCTGGGCTACCTAGTGAGCTGAGGGCCAGCCTGAACTACAAAGCGAGACCCTGTCTCAAAAAAAAAAGTCAATTTTGGTTTTAGTACTTTTTAAAAATGTTTCCTATTCTCTATTTTTAATCTCCACTTGAGCTTAATTATTTTCATTCTGCTAACTTTTGTTTTAGTTAGTTCTTTTTCTAATTCCTTGAGGTGCAAAGTTAGTTGGTTTAAGATCTTTCTTTTCATTTTTATTTGCCTCCACATAGCTTCTCAATTCCCTTATGATTTCTTCTTTGACCCAATTGTTATTGATAGTAAGTTGTTTAATTTCCCTGTCTTTGTGAGGTTTTCACTTTCTTTCTGCTGCTGATTTCCAGTTTCACTCAGCTGTGTTTGAAGAAAATGCTTTGTATTATTTGCTTGTTCTTATATTTGTTGAAACTTGTTTTGTGGTTTATCTTGAGGGATGGTGTGTGTATACTTGAGGAGACTGTGAGCTACTGTGTGGAACAGGTTTTCTGTATACCGACTACCAGTTTGTCTGTGTCTGGTGAGTCAGAGCACCCACATCCAAATTACTCGAAGCAGGTTTCTTACAGACAAGCAGCAGCAAAGGACAATAGAAGCTCAGGGTTCATGTGAGGCAGTTTGCCAAGACTGGGGGGAAGTGCCTGGGCAGGTGGAATCTTGTCTGTGTATCCCACTCGCACCACGGCTGAGGGATCCAGACAGCAGCACATCTTGGGCTTCATACCCTGGAGTTACAGGACTCATTGAGCTGAAGTCCTGAAGGGTACCCTAGGAGAGACTGGCTCAGAGCCTGAGCTCTTCTGGCTAGCAACCTCTCAGCATAGGATGTTGTGTTCCCAATACACTCTCCAGCTGTTCTTGAGAACTACAAGCAAGAAAGGGAGGACAGCTGGCCCTTTCTTTTAAGTGAAGAGTTTAGTCCACATTTAAAATCATTGCTGACTTGAAAGGACTTAGCTGTTGCTATTTGGTTAACTGTGTTCTGTATGTCTTATTCATCTTTTTGTCTCTCTTTCCTTTCCTGCTGCCTTCTTTTGTATATTGTTGATTTTCCCACAGTAACCTGGATTGATTCCCTTCTCTTTTCTATACTTTCTTTGTGGCTACCCAAAATATCTAAAAGTTATAAGAATTACATTCAACAGACAACAGCTTAATTTTAGTTCCATGTAAAAACTCCTTTACATTTTACCCCCCTTTATGTTAGTGGTACTGTAAACTACCTCTTTTTATTACATATCCATTAACATAGATATATAGTTATTTTATGTTTTGGTTTTAAAATTCTACATCATTTAAAAATTAACCATCCATATTGGGCCAGGGATTTAGCTCAGTGGTTCCGGCATTGGCCTTGCAAGTGCAAGGTCCAGAGTTTGATCCCCGAACTCATGTCCACCAGCAATAAGTACCACATTCCACAATGCCAACATGGTGGTGGCTCACGCCTGCAGTCCCAACACTGGGAGGCAGAGGCAGGAGGACTGCTGAGTTCCAGGCTTGCCTGGGCTACATAGTGAGCTCAGGGCCAGCCTGAACTACAAAGGAAGACCCTGTCTCAAAAAAAAAAAAGAAAAGAAAAATTAACCGTCTATATTTAAAAACTGTAGATTATCTGCCTCTATATTTACCTCCACTTAGGACTTTTAGATTCATACGGTTTTGTTATTATTTAACATTATTCATTTCAACTTTGAAGACTCTGTTTAGAATTTCTTTTAGATTTAATGCCATCTTTTATTTATTTGGGAAGGTCTTAATTTCTCCACTTTTGAAGGATAATTTTTCTGTATACAATATTTTTGGTTGGAAAGGTATTTTTTTTTTCATCACTTTGGAGATAGCCTCATACTCCCTTCTCTTGCTGCTGTGAAGATTGTGATTTTTGAGTTTTTTTTTTTTTTTTTTTGAGACAGGGTGTCGCTTTGTAGTTCAGGCTGGCTCTGCGCTCACTATGTAGCCCAGGCAAACCTTGAACTCAGCAATCCTCCTGTCTCTGCCTCCTGAGTGCTGGGATTACAGGTGTGAGCCACCATGCCCGGCACTGTGGTATGTGGTATTGACGGCTGGTGGGCATGAGTCTTCACGCCCAGCATTGTATGTGGTTTCTGGGGATCGAACTCAGGACCTTGCGCTTGCGAGGCAGGCGCCAGAACCGCTGAGCTAACCCTCCGGCCCTTGAGTTTGGTTATTAAATATCTTCTTGTAGATCACTTTAGATTTATCCTAGTTGGAATCTGTGAGCTGCTTGAATGCATGTATCCATTTCCCTTCTCAGATTTGTTAGTTTTATTCCTTCAAATATGAGGTTTGTTCCCTTTTCCTTATCCCTTTTACTTTTAGGATACCCCAAATATATGAGTTGTTCTACTTAATGATGCTCCATATGTCCCTCAAGGATCTCTTCACATTTTTTCTTTTCTTCTTTGCTCTTCAAATCTGAGTAATTTTAAATGTCTTAACATCAGGTTTGCTGGTTCTTCTTTCTTCTGTTTGCTGAGCCCCCTTCTGAGTTCCTGTATGGACTTTTCTCTTGGTCGCCCTTCACTGTTTCTCTTCGTGGCATTCTCACTCTGTAGACAGTTTCCCTGATTTCTTCTAGTTGTCTATCTGTACTTTCTTGGATCACTGAGCATCTTGCTGATACTTATTTTGAATTCTTTGCTAACTCATATATCTCTCTTTCTGAAGAATTGATTTCGTTCCTTAGTTTGGCCCACATTTTCCTTTGTCTGCCCTCTTCCCTTTTGTTGGGACTCAGGCATTTGAAAACCAGCCACCTTTCCAAATCTGGCTGTGTACCCGGAGAAGCCTTGGTCTGCCGAGCTCTGAAGAGGTTCTTCTCAGCCTGCCTAGGGTGCCTGGACCTCTTCACCGGTTTCTAAATTTCATAACAGTTGGCCCATCCAGTGTTGTGAGCTAGTTCCCTAGAGGAGAGCCTGGAGCTTTCTGTCCATCCTCTTGCTGACCATAAACTGTCTATTGCTCTCTCTGGTGAAGTAAACTCTCTCTGAGGAAAAATTTAATCTCTTTCTACAGTTGCTTTAAAAAATGTAAACTTGGAAGGGGAAAAATGAGAATTAAGTTATGTCATATATAGGTACAAATTCTCAATGTGGAGTGTAATTGTGATGTGTATATATAATGTACCAATAAATTACATTTTAAAAATGATAAACTGGACTTAAAACTATAGCTTTATAAGTAGATCTAAACTGTCTTGATTAATATTAATAATAATGACTCATGTATTAAGTTATTTTACAAGCCAAATGCTATTCTGACCCCTTAATCTGCACAGTAACTGCGGGCAACAGGTGTTAGTGACATCCTCTTCCTGTAGGGGAGGAATCTGAGGAGCAGGGAAAGGGAGCATCTTGGCCGTTTGCCTGGAAATGTGTGAGAGTCGCTGTATAGACTCCTTAAAATCTCGCAGCCCTGGAATCCAGACCCTGTTTATTATACGCACTGGACCTCTGGGTCCCCCCACCTTTGCTGTCGCACCCACTTTTACAGTCACTTAACTCTCTGCCTGCAAGCGACTCTCTCCCGTTTCATGGCTACGTGGCTGACATAGACTCCTGGTTCCTTGTCGAGATCTTCAAGTATCCAGGAGGCTGGGGAGCTGCAAGCGAAGGGCGCTGGCGTTCCGTTGGTCAGCTGTTCTTGCTCAGAGGCCAGGCTGATGCCCGTCCTGCACATGCCTGTCTGTACGCGGCCTCTCCTTCACGTAGTCAGTCTGGAGAGCAAGCCACTCTGTACCCCTGTTGGGCGTAGGCTGTGCCCTCGTGTCCAGGGATCGGGCAGAATGGTTCTATCCTGGGATGGGATGGCAAGGACAGGGAGCCGTGGCCAGGAGGGAGTCAGGTTTGCAGCCAGCATTCTGGGGAGTGGGGTGGGAAGAGCGTGGGGCTCAGGTGCAGGGAGCTGGGTCTAGCCCTGGCCTGCTGGACCCCACTCCGCTGCTGACAGGAAGGGATCCTTTCCTCCCCTGAGCCTTGCCGCTTCCACCTGCTGGTGAAAGGCGATCCTTGGATTAAAGATTCCTCACCTGTTCTCGCGTGGCTCTTCCTTGAGAACAGACCCACCCATACAGGGTGCTGGACAGAGCTCAAGCAAGTGAGATAACAAATCCAACTATCTCCTCCTCTTGATGACTTACATTATGGAGAAGTGATCCTGATGTAAATAAACTCCAAACTCTTTTCAGCGTCTGGGCCTACTCTTTTCTCTACCTAGGGACTGAACCCAGGGTCTTCGCAAGAAGCTATATCCTCCCCTTTTAAATTTTATTTATGTATTTATTTATTTTTAGGCAGGGTCTCACTAAGTTGCCAGATATCCCAGATTGGGCTTTAATTTGTGATCCTCCTGCTTCAGCCTCCCCATTGTGCTGGAATTATAGGAGTATGACGTCGTACCTGGCCTGGCCATCCTCTTGATAAAGTAGGGTTGAAAGTATGGGTTCACTTTCCTCCTTATCTTATCTTGCCTAAAAAAAAAAAGGTACTATGCAAGTCTCTCTTTTATCAAGCAAGGTTTGAAAACACAAGGTTTGACTTTGAGCAAGTCACTCGACCTCTTAGATCTGTAGTTTCCCATCTGTAAAGTGGGCATGACACCCCTGCCTTGACTACCTTCATACCTGATTGGTTGGTCCTAGGAGACAGTATCCGAGAAGCACCTTGAAAGGATGCTACAAATGCTGGGATTACCAAGGTGCTGTACATGCTGAGTACTGGATGTTCCACTGAGGTAAGGATTTCAGCAAGTGGGGCCTCAGAGAAGCTAATGTTTTCTTTTAAAAAGTGGAAAGAAGGGAAGATTCCTATCTTTATCATTAGGAGAGTAAAACTAAAGTCACGGCCCAGCACTTTTGACATCTAGTGTATTCCGTTAGGCACATAGAGCAAGGATCCCCTCGGCCAGCAGGGGTAGGTACATGCTCTCCTCTCACAGATGGGAAACTTGAGACTCAGAGGAACTTGTCCAGTGTCATAGTTCATCATTCACAAATCTAAGATGTGGGTGGAAAGAACTAGCATTTTAAAAATTTTTGTTCA
>PVIC010000235.1:34615-142702 GCA_004025085.1 Thryonomys swinderianus
AAAAAAAAAAAAAAAAATTTTTGTTCAGTGCAAACTGCTTTCACACTTACTGTCTCATTTAATCCATGTGATAGTTTTCCGAGTTGTTATTTCTTTACATTGGGAAATGGGATGAAGGCGTTAAGGCAGTGTTCAGGGTGAACGAGGAGGAAGCGACAGAGCTGATACCCCAGGCCCCCACAGTCGGCTCACAGCTCAGTGCTGCTGTGCTATTGAGCCTCTCAGGTGATTTGTCCCCTCGTGTGCTACGTGGCTGGCAGTGTTCCTGGCTAGGCTCTCACTATCTTCAGCCCCTTCTGTTCCTCATGGGTCTCTAACCTGAGATGTCGCCTGTCACGTTGCTTACTTAGTGCTGTTGGAAGAGAGGTGTGTGTTCTGGTCCTCAGTGTGCTCCTGTCTGTGCTGCGAGCAGACATACACACACACGTGTACATTTCATGTCTAGTGAAATGTTGCTGGCCTCAGGAAAACCTTACTTGTTCACTGTGCAAAGTCAGTAGTGCCTAAAAGTACAAAAATAAAGGGCCAGAGATTTAGCTCAGTGGTTCCAGCACCTGCCTGGCAAGCACAAGGTCCTGAGTTCGATCCCCAGCAACCACATACAATGCTGGGCATGGTGACTCATGCCCACCAGCCATCAATACCACATACCCCAGTGCCGGGTGTGGTGGCTCACACCTGTCATCCCAGCACTCGGGAGACAGAGGCAGGAGGATTGCTGAGTTTGAGGCTTGCCTGGGCTACATAGTGAGCTCAGGGCCAGCCTGAACTACAAGGTGAGACCCTGCCTCAAAAAAAAAAAAAAAAAGTACAAAAATAAAGAACAAATCTCCTGACATCTGTTGTAAACATTTTGATAGATTATATACTTGTAACACTGTTATGAACATGAACCCATCTTCATATAAAAGCCCAATAGTAATGGAGCAACTATCTTTATTGGCTGCTATGTGCTGGCTCTGGACGGAGCAACTTGATGTGTATTATTTAAATCTCACAAAGAACCCCTGTGAGATACAGAGTGTTACCCAGTTTTGCTCAGAAGGAAATTGCTGTTTAGAGGAGTGAAGTAATTTTCCCAAGGTCAAGTCGCAGTCAGTCTCTGAAGGCAAAGACCACGCTCCTCTCTGGGCAGCTCTATTGTGTGGAATGTATGTGATTGCACACCATGGGGAATGTCCTATGCATGCTTTTCTATAGTGCGCTTCTCTTCATTTGTGAAGGGATTCATTCTACAAGTTATAATTTGTTTACCCAATCACCTATGATGATTTTGCTCAACAGTAATAATTATATACAGTTCATGAAGATCAGCATGGTGCCATGGCTGCATGGCAAGTGCAAGGTCCTGAGTTTGATCTCTAGTACTACAAAAAGAAGAGGAAGAAGAAGAAAATCAGTAGTGCTCTGTAGCTGCACCATGGCTTTCACAGGAAATTATAGTATTAGTATATGTCTCCTGGGAGCTGGGTATCACAGCTAGCGATGACTGACTGGCCTTGGAAGCTGGGTTCTGGCTTCCCAGGAGGCTGAGCTACCAGTGTGCGGGTCCCTTGCCAACAGGGGAGGCACAGTGTGGCACCACACACTTGGCGAGTGAGAACTGACCCCTCAGCCAAAGCAGGCAGACACTCCCTGGGAGCAGCATGGCAGTTTCTCAGCCTCAGCACTGTTGCCGTTTTGGGCCAGGGATTCTTCGTTGTCCTGTCTGTGGTAGGACGTTTAACCGCATCTGGGCCTCTACCCACTAGATTCAAGGACTACCCCCCACAGTCATGAGTGCTAATTCAGGCGGTGCCCCCCGCTCTGCACTTCTGGCATAGAGAAGTCACAGTGGTTCTCGGACTTCAGCACGCACATCAGGATCGCTGGAGCACCTCAGAGTTGGCGCTGTAGCCCGGACGCACTCACAGAGCGCTGAAGGCCTGAGGACTCGCTGAGCACAGCCTTCGTGCCACTCACGCCTTTGGGGAGGCCACACTCGTGGGAGCACTGATGCCAGGGACAGCGCTGGAGTCAGAAGTCGGAAGCCTCAGTTCGTCTCCATCTCCAACCGCAGCTGTGACCTAGGCTGGTGCTGTGTTTTCCTCTCCAAGGTCAAAGTGAGATCAGACTGACCTTTGCTAAGGTCACTTCCCACATTAATGACGTCTGTGAGGCCCATAAGGATTCTTGTGCTTTTGTGACTATATAGCAGCTCTAAAGGTCTGGTTCCCTGAGCGACTGTTCAGGTAGCCGAGGCTATGCACCCTCATCCTTCTCCCTCTTTGTAGTCAGTGTTTGCTTGGGGGTCCAAGGGACAGTCGAACGGTTTGCGAATGAGGCGTAGGGAATAATCAGGCGCTCAATCGTGTCCACGATAGTGTAAGGTGCTGCGGCTCCAAGTGTAGCCAGTCTTTTGACCCACCGCAGTGTGGTGTTTGCAGTCCAGGGGAAGGTCTTGGTCCATGTGTCCTCGTCTCTGTGAATTTTAACACTGCAGTAATAGGGCAGATGCTGGACTTTTTGAAAGGTACGCAAACAACACTGCAAGACACTTGAGAAATGTAAATAGAGCTCTTTTGGAAATTAAGAAGCAGTGCTATTTTGGATAAGGAAAAAAATACCTTGTATATTTTCGTAGGAAATCAGAAATAGAGAAGGCCTGATTATCAGAAATGGAATATGAGAAAGTAAATAGCTTTTTAAGGGAAACAGGACATACTCATGTAGTGTACGACTTCTCAGTGGTGAGAAATCATGGTGGAAGAGGCTGGTCATGGTGGCTGGAAAGTATAAGAGGGAGAGGGGCTGGGATCCCATTTACCCTTCAAGGGCACCCCTCCACGACCTAACTTCCTTCCACTAGGCCCCGCCTCTTAAAGGTTCTCCCACCTCCCAGTTGTGCTGCAGGCAGTGACCAAGCCTTTTACACAGGGCCTTTGGGGAACATTTGAAGCAGCAGAAAAATAAACCAGCCCAGGAGAATGGAAGAGACACTCAGGAGTTTTGGAGGCAAAACATTTATTACCCACTGAGACTAAACAGTCAGCCCCCTGAACAAAAACTGGGGCCCCTTAAACTAGGAAAGGAGGTATGGTTACAGATATGAGGCACACCACATTTAGGCACAAGGAGCAGAGGAGACATGATTGGATAAGGGGCTACATAAGAGGTGGAGAATACAGCATCAGGGTCTTATTACTTTTTCTATTCCAAGCAATAGAGGTTAATTGTTCAGAAGGTTACATCAATCTTAACATATTTACATAGCCTCATTTTCATACAGCTCTTCTGGAGACAAAGACATTCCTGTGTTATCTAAAGAAGTTCAGCTATAAAAAGAGGAGGGAAGTAGAGGCTGCTCCTCTACCTGCCAGTTAACAGATAAAGTTATTTCCCAGTTCAATTTAAGATCCAGACCATAACATATTGCCTGCAAAGACTCATGTCCCCGTCTCGCCATGCAAAATGTATTTAGACCTTCTTGAAAAAGTTCCAAAAACAGTTCCAGCCTTCCTCCAAACTCTAAATCAAAGTCCCCTCCAAGATTCAAGGTAACTCATAACTGTGAGGTCCTATAAAAATCAGAAGCACGAGTTACATGCTTCCCAGATGCAGTGGAGCACAGGAAAAGTCACCACTCAGAGTAAGGAATAGGGGCACAGAAAGGAGAGACTGGACCAAAGCGAGATGGAAGTCCTGCTGCTCCGTGTCAGGCATCTTGGGTGTCTAGTAGTGAGATACAGCCCCCCAAACTTGAGCAGCCTCCCCTGTGTCTTTGCCAGTGGCAGCCCACATGGCCTCTCCCTTGGCTTGGCTGGCTCTGCTTGCTGCCTGCAGCTGCCCTGGGCAGGTTTCCACATTCCTGCCATCTCCGGCTTCCTGAGGACTCTGCTGTCACCCTGCAGCGTACCAGCTCTGTGTATTCCCGTCAGAGGTCGCTGTAGGGACCCTGATCCTGCCATGCCGCCTGACCCCAGGCTTTCCTCTGAAACCTTGGTGGAAGCTGCAGTGACCCTGTAAATCCTGAATCCTGCATCCTACAAAACCATCACGTGGACAGTGCCAGAATCTGCCAGTGGGCTTAGCTGTACCTGAGCCCACTTACACCTGGCTCCGGCAGCCTCTGTGTACCTGGACAGCTGAACACAGAAAGAAATTCTGGACGAACAACTGTCTAGACATTGCTGTGCATGCATCATCCTCAAACCAAGTCTTTGAGCCTGTAGTGGGTGGGTCTTGGTGACTCCTGAGATGACCTCCTTCCAGCTGTCAGTAGCACCATGGACTAGTGACCAAGCCTTTAACTGTGAGCATTTGGGGGATCTATAAGATCTAGCTGATAGAGGGTCTGCTTACCTGTGGAAAAGGCCTTCAGGAAAAGGCCTGAACTATGGCTCCCTCTTCTTCAACCTCTCTTCCACCTCAGAGATAGAGCAATTCTAGCCTTAGAGCTATGGTCAAAAATGTTTCTTGACTGATTATACATATCTGCATTGCATGTTTTATCTTCTTGATCTCTATTCCTGGAAAGACTTTGTGGGAAAATTTCAATACATCGTGGTAACACTGAAGCAGCTATATTTATTCATTCAAAAAGAGAACGTGTCCTTTTATTTGATGCTTGCACCGGAAAGAGGACTGCTGACTTAATCCAGTGTTATCTTCTTATGAAATCTCCCTAAGTCCACAGATCTCTGATTGATTAACTCAACAGATGAGTAATTCTGTGTGCCAAGTTCTGGGACAGAATAGGAAAGAAGACTCAACGTCTTCCTTTTATAGTTTATTCTCCTTTTGACTTTGGTGCTAATATAATCTTAATTTTTAGTGTTGATGTCTGTGACCATGTCACCCTGGATATGCTGATCCTGTGTGAAATGTTCTCGGCCTTTGTCCTGCTTCATGAGTGATCAGGAGCCACAGCAGGCGACTGAGTTGTGGGAAACTGTCTCTAGCACGGTCTGAGTCCAGCTTCTATCCCTGCTGCTGCCAGCCAAGTCCAGACTCCCTTCTCTCTTACCTAAACTTCTGCAGCAGCTCATGCCATGCTTCCCTCTTCCGTCAGCCTTCTCAGAATGAGAATCAGGTCACTTTGCTGCCCTTCCTAAAACTTCCGTGAGGCCTCGCTGGCCCTGCTTCTTTCCCGTCTTCACCGTTGTTCTCCTCTTCGCCTTGTCTGTCCCGCCCACACCTAAGAGAGGGACGGTTGCCAAGCTGATTTCCTCTCACCTTGGGCCTTTCTACAAGGAGCACCTTCTGCCTCTGATGATCTCTCCCATATATTTGCACAACTGGCCCCTTCTTGGCACTCAAATCTCAGCCTAAATGTCATTACTTTAGAGGTAACTTGTCTGTCACCTCTTCTAGATTGACCCCACCTCCACCCTATACGTGGCTCTGTTTTCTGATCCTTGTCTTGCTCTCTGACTTCCTGTATCAGAAAGCAACCGGCGAAACTTGAGCTCGGTCTTGTTCCCTGCTCCTGCTGAAATGCGCAGCCGAGGAGCCTGTCAAGAATTTGCTGAAAAAAATAAAAAAATAAATTACAGTAAATCTGGAAGATATTTGCAGAGTGCTTATTTCATAGAAGAGATTGATGTAGACTGAAGTAGAATTGCCAGTAAACTCCTATTTTGAGCTCTGTTAGGTTTAAAAATATATTGTAATTGTGTTTGCTATATAATAGAATGCTTTTGGGTAGAATAGTTGAAATAGGACTCTCAAAATAGAGTTAAGGGATGGATTTATTTAAAATTTTTATTTTAAACTTCAATATCACTATTGAAGTTCTGTTTAACTATATAATTTGGGGAAAGACAGGTTGGAGTGTAGACACATCTATCAATTCTAGAAGGCTTTTTTTTTAATTTTTAAAAATATTAATGCAACTGGAATTTGAGGACATTCAGTGAATTCAAAACAACCAAAGACCTTCCTGTATATACCTAGGAGCATTCTGTGCTTTCTGAAAGCTTAGAACTAAAAACAGGGATTAGTGCTGAGCTTCCCACAGTTTCAAAGTAGGAGAATTTGGGGGTGGTGGCTCAAGATGATAATTAACTTCTCTTGAAATTATATTTGCATAGCAATTGTGTTATTTTTTCTTACGCTGTGTATGTATTCCTTGGGGTGAGAAGTGGTGTCTGATATCATTAGAGAAAGCTAAAATCCTCAGGAAGCTCTACCCAGCCCCTCCAGTTCTGCACCCAGCAAATCTTATCTATTTACGGGCCTAAGGCAGACAGTGGGTCATGTTACTGAGCACAAGTTAATATGTGAGACCTTTTTTTAAAAAGTGGCTATCAGTTTCTGTAGAAATCCTAGAGTTTTAGAGACTCTTAGAGGCTGGGTTTGGGTCAAGAGGGGAAACACATGAATGGGATTTTGAAATATAAGCAATCACACCAGCCACCATCAGTTGTGGTTACTGTGTGCCAGGCATTTTGTTTTGCAGGACTCTTCCTCCAAAAATAGGTGCCATCTTCCTCATCTTGGGATATGGAGGATGAGGCTTATCCTGGGAAGGATTTGCCCAAGCTTCTCAGGTAGATAGCAGGAGGCGGGGCTCAGAGCCTTTCCTTTCAATAACCACAGAGGTACTGCGGGTGGGGCAGGGAGAGCAGAACCAGAGGTGGCATGAGTGTGGGTGAGGCCAGCCCGGGTCGCCAAATGTGGGAGGTGGTCAGACTGCGGAGGGGCCAATGGCTGATGTGGGGCAGAGATGTCGTTCTGCAGGAAGGGGAGAAAATGGAGGGTTTTAAACTGAAGTGCTGGGCTGAGGGTGTAACTCGGTGGCACTGTACCAGCCTGGCAAGCGCCAAGTCCTAAGTTCAGTCAGTCCCTGGTACTCAGAGGGGGAAAAGCCCTGTGTGGTTAAACTGAAGTGCTAGGGGCTGGGAACTGTCAGCAGGAAGGGAAATGGCAGAGCGATTGGGGAAGTGAGGATGGTCTTAATCAGGGGCAGGAGTGAGACTGGGAAGAAGCAGGCTCTGGGGGCATCACCAAATGCTTCTTGTTACCACTTGGCCCCCTGCTCATAGGAAAAGCCCTTGCTTGAGCTATCAGCATAGTATTTTCAGTTGTGACTGTGATTTCCATTTATGTCTCCTAGTTCATCTTCGCCCAGTGCAGTTGTGAATGTGCAGATCCCTAAGTGTCCGAAGTAGCATCTTGTTTTCCTTGATCAGCACAGCAGACTCTGTGTCCATGCTCACCTCTTGTTCTACCTCGTCATGGCTGTGTGCTGCAGCCTGAAAAAATGGAAGAGAAAACTTTGGTTGCCATTTCAAACCCAGAGGACATCAGAGTCTCAGACTCTCCACTTGTCCACCTCCAAAGGAGCTGTGTGTTAAGATTTAGTGCTAAGAAATCATAAGTTCACTTTGTTAGAAAATTGACTATTTCCGAAGAGCAGACATGTTGCTTGCAAACTCACAGTGCAGGTTAAACCTAGGATACTTGTTTAAAATATTCTCACTTAGTTTCTCCAAACTGTCAGGGACCGGGGGCATCTCCCGCTGATGCTTATGTTTGTATCCAGCATCCTGCTTTCTTTCTCAGGCGGCCTGCATGCCCAGGAACTGCTGGGAGTTCCGCCGGGGTGACAGGAGCCAGTCAGGAGGCTTTTATTCTTAGGAATGAGCCTAGAAAAAGGACTCAGATCTTCTGCCTTCTTCAGTCAAAACTTTTCTACTTTTATCAGTTTTTTATATGAGGATTCCATGGAAGTATTATTTTCAAAAGTACAAGGCTGAGGGCTGGAGATTTAGCTCAGTGGTTCCAGCACCTGCCTGGCAACTGCAAGGTCCTGAGTTCGATCCCAGTAACCACATACAACAGCCCTGGGCGTGGTGGCTCACACCTGTAATCCCAGCACTCGGGAGGCAGAGACAGGAGGATTGCTGAGTTCAAGGCTTGCCTGGGCTACATAGTGAGCTCAGGGCCAGCCTGAACTACAAAGTGAGACCCTGTCTCAAAAAAAAAAAGAGAGAGGCTGAAAGTATAATCTTCATCATACAAAGGAAAATAAAGCCCCAGAATATGAGCACAGCCTTTGGTAGATGACCTGACATGACTATGGGGTTTTGTTCAAGTCTTTATTTAAATGTTTCTTTTTATTAGACTGTGTTGCAGCACATAATGATTATGTTCATTATTGGGAGTTGAGATCTGATGTGACTTTAAACAATTGTGTGGTTGTGGAGTGCCAGGCTGTGTTCTAAGAAGCCTGGAGCTGTTAGTAGTCACAGATCTTTACTTAGGTTCCTGTGCCTTGCATTTTCAAGATTCCATTAATCAGATAGTGAGGTGATCAAGGGGATCAAGGCCCCACCTGGCCTGGTCAACCAGATTCCTTTTCCCATTTGGATCCCAATGCACTGTTGACTCAGGTTTCTAACCCTTACTCTTCGGACATTTGAATCAGTTTTCAGGCTTTAAAATTATCTTGCCAACCACAAGATCTGGGAATTCATCAGGCCAACTGGATTAAATAGCCCCAAAGGGTCACAGCTTCAGGGCTCCTGGCCGCTTGATACTCTGTGGACTAATTCCTATGGGAGAAGGTGTGAGCTGTTTGGACCATTGGTGTTCATAGACCAAGAAGGCCCGTTGGTGTTAGACTGACACGGTACATGGTATTACCCTGCCACGCACAGCTGCTATATGACATCGGATAGGTTGCTTAACCACACTGGCTTTTGTTTTCTTACTAGTAAGTTAAGGTATCTCGTGAAATTATGTCTAAAATACATTCAGTGCTAAAATGCTCTTGGATTCAGCTTTTCACCATTTCTGCCAGCTCTTATGTTTACCAGGGTTTTATAAGCAACCCTGAAAGGTATAGCCAACCCACTGAGTAAGAGAATCTTAAGCCACTGTAGATGACAGGTCCAGAGTCTGGAGTCCTCCGTCCTACCGGCCTCTGGCACACTGGACCCAGCTGGTTTTACAGGACCCACTGGACTAAAGCAGATGAGAGCAGCGTCCACAAGGCCAGACCGCTGGCAGTTAGTGCCTCTGCCTCTCCTGTTCTTTTTGCAGAGAGTGCTAAGATGGAGCTTTGACCTTATGCATCCACCAGCAAATGCATCAGTCAGAGATAATCACGGAGGATCTCTGGTTTCTGAGCCCATCCAGAGGCTGTGAAGGATCAGAAAGGGGATACTCTGGTGTCTGCTTCCCCTCGAAAAGCTTATGCTGAGTTCATTCGTCATGCTGTCCCATCAGTGACTACACATGCGAACATATTTCACTGAGAGCACTGTTCTTTTAGTGTGGGTCATCTGTACCATGCTTAAGCCATGGACATAGGCATGGTTTTTATGCAGACACAAAGTTGGCCCTCTGTACACATGGATTCAACCACGTCGGGAAGAAAATGCTGAAATATTTTGGGGGGGGGATGTTGAACATGTACAGAGAGTTTTCTCTTTTTGTTGTTCCCCAAACAATAAGTACAATTATTTACCCAGCATTTACATTGCTGCTACATGGCATTAAAATCATAAATAATGGAGATGATTTAAAGTGCATCGCAGGATGTATGCAGATAGTACACAATTTGAGATCTGCAGATTTTGCTATCTACAGGTACCAAGATACAGGTACTGAAAGTCACAGGACAGAAATGTCCTTTTGGCCCCAAAATTAAATGAGCTATCAGTGAGCAGACAGGACACTTGTAAGCAGAGGTGGTCTGCTGCGGAGAAGATCCCTCCAGCAATCAGAGTCGTCAGTGAGAGGCTGTCTTTCAAGTTGATGAAAGTGGTGACAAAGGCTTGCTCAGAGCTTCTGCACCTGTCTTGTTGGCTTCTTACAGCGATTCCATGAGGGGGGCATGGGCAGTGTCCGTGTTGCTACAGTTTCATGCACGGGGATTGTAAAGCTCAGAGGATCTCAGTGGCTTGCCAGTGATCACAGAATTTGTAAGTGACAGATCTGGGATTTAAAACCCCGGTTATTGGCCAGAGATTTAGCTCAGTGGTTCTGGTGCCTGCCTCGAAAGCGCAAGGTCCTGAGTTCGATCCCGGTAACCACACACAATGCTGGGTGTGGTGATCACGCCCACCAGCAATCAATACCACACACCACAGTGCCAGGCGTGGTGGCTCACGCCTGTAATCCCAGCACTTGGGAGACAGAGGCAGGAGGATTGCTGAGCTCAAGGTTTGCCTGGGCTATATAGTGGTCTTAGGGCCAGCCTGGACTACAAAGCGAGACCCTGTCTCAAAAACAAAAAACAAAAAAACAAAAAAACCCAGTTATTTAGTGACTCAGAACACCCTGTGTTTGCTATTACGACAAGGTACTGCCAAAAAGCTCACCAGAGAGGCTCAGCCAGAGGTTCGTCGGGGCTCTGTAGAAGGCATTCCAGGTCAGTGTAGTTGGGTTCAAGGAACCACAGGAACCCCCAGATCTCCTTCACGTATCAGTCTGCTTCATGGGGTCCTCTTCGAGACAGTGGTCACGTGAGTATCACCTTCATCCCAGAGCACCTGTGTGAGCTTCTGCACCAGGTCTCTCCTCTGTCACACAGAAAGCAGGGAGAAAAGGCGATTCATCCAACAAGCCCTTTCTGAATAATGCTGTCCTGTCAAGCACTGTACTTGGTCCTGGGAAAACAGAAAGGAACCCCACGTGATGCCCTGCCATTCTGGAGCCTTCAGATGTATGTGATGCCACACAGTCCGCAGCAGAGGACAGAGCTAGCTACCAACTCTCCTAGGGTAGTTCAGGCTCCTGGAGAGGCAGCAGCTGAGACCCCTGAGTGGCAGCGGTCTTGCATAAGGGGCAGCGAATGCCCTGGCCCACCTGGGCAGCGGGCCCAATAAAGGAGGTTCTGCCACATTCGGGAACCATGAGTACTGGCTGAATGTGGAGGTTTGGGAGAGTTTTCAGGGAAGAATGAGCTGGAGAAGTAAGGCTGTCCATGAGGCTGAGGCCTTCTGCCTCATTTGTGGGCACTGAGGAACCAGTGCGGGGCCAAACGAGAGTGACATCAAAACCGGATTTAGAAAATTTGCCTTGAGGAGTTTTAGAGACAGAAAGAAGAAGGAAGTCTAGTTGCTGGAGCGAGAGACTGAGGGTGCTGGAGGCGGAGACTGAGGGTGCTGGAGGCGGGAACTGAGGCCTTGGGCAGGGCAAGGGGAAGCGCAGGCCTCGAGGCAGCTCTTCCGAAGGGCAATCACCGTCAGGGACCAACCAGTCAAGGGACTCCTGAGTTTTCATTGCCCATCTGTCTCCCTTACTCTGTAAAGCTCTGCGGCCCAGCCGGAAGACGCTCCCACATGGCGAGCCTCAGCAGACAGCCTCAGCACCTTTGCCAGCTTGCCAACTTGGGCTCTGCAGACTAGTTAACACGTCTCCTTTACTGGCAGAGATCTCGTTTCCTCTTTCTTAATTTCTGTTCTGAAATTACTACAGCACTGTTTTTGTACTTCAAGGAGCTGGTGGTACTATTATGGTTTCCGTCAGTGGCTAATCACGTGGATGGGATGGCTGATCACAGCAGACCTACAAGGTCACTTCAGCCTGGTAAAGTGGTGTGGATACCCTGTGACCTTCCTGACTGTGAAGCATCTTATGCTAAAATGCAGAATCGGGAGACCTTTTGCTCCTTGTAGCTTTTGTGAAACGCAGCCGGGCTATCACCATTTACTGTGCTCACTTACAACTTGGGTCATGCCTGATCACTGGGGCACAGGAAGATGAGCTAATCAGGCAGATCACAGTGGAGCAGGTTACTTTATCATTGGTTTAACCTCCTCCCTCCTGCCTCAACCTGCACAATGATAGTGGGGTTGGGGTGGGTACATTCTGTGATTTACCCAGGATCCCAGGCAAGCCCTGGGTTCGACTTGTTTCTCTAGACTAATCCAGCTCCCAGCCCGGAGCCTAAGCATACACTGCATTAATCAGACTTGCTGGATCACATGGTTTTCTAGCTGCCTCCTCTGTTAGCTGCCGCTTGTCAGCAGCTGGCGGAGCTGGAGGCTGCAGGCCCCTGTCTGCAGAAAGCCTTTTACTTCAGAATATTGGGGGTGTGGAAACCCCGCCTCTTTTTTCTGCACTTTGCACCATCTGACTAACTAAATGGTTGTCCTCCGTACCAAAAAGGCTATCGTACAATCTAAGGAAATTGTCTCTGACTAGGTCATGTTTGCATTTGAAGAATTCAGGTATGTTCTGGGTTTTCTACATCAGTCTGCTGCTGGGTTTTTGTTCTCGCTAGGTTTTTGCTGTGTAATGACAGCTTAGGCTCTGGCTGGTTCTCACACAAAAAAAGGGTTGTGTCTGCATTTGGTGAGCTTTATCCCAGTGTGGGGCTGGGAGGCGCGGAGGTGGTGCAGGTTGGCTGTTTACTGCATGCAGAAGTGCAGCGTTCATAATTGGCTCGATCGGGTGTGAATCTGCCCAGGACCCCACCTTGCGCCTCATTTCAGCTGCTCTTGCTGCTGTAGAGTTATGAATTCAGAACAGCAACTGCTTGTCCAGAATGATACTCTTGCTATCTTTTGTTTTCCTCCTTTGTCAAACTCATGCAATCTACTGCTGTTTAAAAAAAAAATAAATTGTAGCAGTGAAGGCGAGCATTTTCCCAAATCTATCTGCATAGTGGAAATTTGATTTTTTCAGCATGGTTGTTAATGGTCATCAGTGGCCAAGCTGCTTTCTGGGACGTGCCCTTGTCATGTTTTGTTAATAGGGTCCTTCTTCGCTTTCATAAGCTTTTCAGCCGCTGTAGTTATTAATGTTCCAAATTAGATCTTTTGTGAATCTTAGTCCTTCTGCTTCCTCTCTCTTGTCTCTGGGAATCTGTCCCTGGGTTTGAGTGTGGAGAAGGACATTCTGACACAGATAGTTTCTAAGAAATGGAAATAAAGGAGGCGGAACAGGAGGGTAATCGGATGGATCCTTCTTGTGCACATGTCTGGCTTCTTAGAGCACAGGACAAGAGTACGTACGTGTGTGTGTGTGTGTGTGTGTGTGTGTGTGTCTGTCTGTCTGTCTGTCTGTCTGTCCCTGAGCTCTGATAGCTTCTCATTTTTTGAGTAGAATTCCTCTATTTTAGAGCTGGGCATAAATACCATGTTGTGGTCAAAGAGTGACTGTGCAGGACCCAGCTCTACCCCAGTAGCCTCTTTCCCCTCTAGATTTCACTGCAATAGACACTGATAGGGTAAGAGCCACCCTTCGGTATTTTAAAGAGAAAACTAGAGACTTTTGAACCAACCGAGGGAGTAGGAGAGAAGATCATTAGATTTCCAGAAAGAAAAGTCAGCGTAGAAATCTCGTCCCCGCCCTTTTCTGCAAAGTTGCTGCTTTGGATCCAGAAAGTTATCCTTTGTATCAGAGAGTTCTCTGCGTTATTTCTAATGGACAGAGCTTATAACAAGGAAATTCTTTCTGTGTGGCAACATGCCCTGGTGACAAGGGGCCCACCCCTCCCACTAACCAAACTTAGGGTAGCTCCAGTAGATAGCTAACAAGAATTTATTAAATCTTTGATGTGGTATGATAGGTAGGCCCTTAGGAAATACATGAGGAATCCTGGATTCAGGTCTTGGTTTCAAATTAGTATTTCAGATCCTCCTTCAAGTTTTGGAAGAGTTCTGCAGAAAGTAGCGCAGTTGTTCAGTTCATATTTGATTGTTAGCGTTTACTCTAGTTGGAGAAAGCTTTAGCTACCGCCTTGAATAGAATTTGGAGCCTTTCATTACATTTCATCTTGAGAGAAGAAGGACATATATCAAGAGACCCCATCCTGTTGTGCTGGCTCCTGGCCTGAGGGCCAAGCATGGGGTCTACTGAGGTGGAAGCTGGTGAATGAAAGGCATCATTATGGAGAGTGGACCAGAAATGGAAACTCTGTTGGCTCTTGCTTCAGGTTCGATTTCTGTGCAAACTGACCCAGAAGAATTTTGCTGGATTGATTCATTTTGTGACTGCCACCTGGTACCAGGCACATAGCTTCCTTCTTTGGTCCCAGGGTTTGTGTATGTGATCCTGGTGGAGCAACATGGGGATTATCAAGTGTAGCTTTTTAGCTTAGTTCAGGGTTGTCCTCCAGCTTTAGAATGCAGTGCAGTCTTTGGAGAGTGTATTAAAATGGAGATTGTTGGACCAGAGATTTAGCTCAGTGGTTCTAGTGCCTGCCTTGCAAGCACAAGGTCCGGAGTTCGATCTCCGGTAACCACATACAATGCTGGGCATGGGTGACTCACACCCACCAGCACTATACCACATACCATAGTGCTGGGTGTGGTGGCTCACGCCTGTAATCCCAGCACTTGGAACACTCAGGAGGCAGAGACAGGAATTGCTGAGTTTGAGGCTTGTCTGGGCTACATAGTGAGCTCAGGGCCAGCCTGAACTACAAAGTGAGACCCTGTCTCAAAAAAAAACCAAAAAACGGAGTTTGCTGGGCCACACTTCACTTCCAGAATTTCTGATGCAGGAGACCTGGGAGAGGTTGAAAGTCTTATTTCTAATAAGTTCCCAGGTGATTCTGATGCTACGGGTGTGAGTCTCAGACTTAGAGAACTATGAGTTAGGAAAAGCAGGCAGATTGGCTCTTGCAGACATGGGTGTGTGAGGGGAGGGTCAGGTGGAGATACAGGTAGGAAAGAGGTGAGGCGCAGAAGAAGCAACTCAAGGGCCCTTGAAACCATAGGTGGCTTGTTCTAGACCCTCCCCAGCGACTGCAGACTCGGCAGGTGCTCTATTCCCTGATGTAAAACGGAGGAATGCTTCTCCCTGGTATAGTACGCACATCCTCTTTCGTCATCTAGCGTACTTATAGTATGGACTACAGTGCGAGTGCTGTACACATATTTTGTTACACTGTATTGTTCAGGGGATCAAGCAAAGGAAAGGCCTGTCCACGCTGGTACAGGTCCAGTGTGCTTTTCCCAAATGTTTTCAATCTGAGGCTCACGGAATCCATGGAGGACCAGTTCTTCAGGCAGGAGACCAGAGCCAGGCTGTTCATGGGGTTAAACTGGGCCCAAGTCAGTTGGACACACAGCACCTCTTTCTCGAGGAGAAGCCTTGCAGAGCAGTGGGAAGGGGTGTTGGGGTGAGACTCACAGAACTTTGTTCTTAGTCCTCGTGCTACTGCAGTCTGCCTTTGTGGGCAAGTCTCTCAGTCTCTCTGAGTGTCAGCCTCTTGCCTGAAAAGTGGACTCGGGAGTCTTACCGAGAAAATCTGTGATGCCTTTGGAATGAAATGAAATAATGTGAATTTTAGAAGTGATAGCAGTTCTTTACCTGTTCATACAGGAGGAAAAGGCAACTCCATTGGTCACCTGCACATGCTTTTAGGCCTCTTCCCTGGACACACGCTCCATACACGACGAAAACTGAGCAACACAGGCCACGTTCATTCGGACACAAAACATACACGTGCCGTTCTCCTCAGGGTACTACAAATTCCTTGAGAGCTGTTTTACCCTTTGTTTCCGTGGTACTTAAAATTGTTGGACACACAATAGCAACGATTCATTTTAAGAATTTAACAAGGAATGAAGGTCGTCCGGCTGGCGGGGTGCAGTCCCGAGACTGGTGCTGCGGTGCAGGGATTCAGGAGAGCATGTGGAAAGGGGACCACTGACCTCCCGAGAAAGCTATGAGGCATCAGCCTCTCCTGGACCTAAAGAACGGTCACGTGTCACAGGGAGTCTCGGCTGATGATCTCATTCTAGAAGGTGAGAGGAGTTACAGTGATTTGCTGCGGGGTTACAGGAGCCGGAGAGCTGAAGGGTCTGGGCCAGCACTTTCCAGCGGGGCAGGGAAAGAATTTTGTCTGCCGTGACTACCAGACTGTACGCTAACAGCAGGCCAATGGTCCAAGCTAGCTGTGGTAGACACGGGTCACCTGTGGTTTGGCCATTAATTTGTTCATTCATTCATTTTGTGGGGCTGGGATGTTTTTACATTTTAAAAAATCTTAGATGTGTACTGAGCTAATAGTTTTAAAGTAGATATTTACCTGTTTCTACACACTACAGATTCTCCTATGGGTACTTTGTGAAATGTCATGTGACTTTCCTTCTACCTCTCGACCTAGAGCAGCAACTACATTCCCTTATCGAGCCAACATGAAAGACTTTTAAAGGTGATGCTTCCCCATCATCTCTCTCGTGAGACTAGAACCCAAATAAAGATCTCTGTTTCTCTCAGAGTTCTTGGTACCTGACTTATTTCCAGAAGGAACATGGAATGCCAGTTCCAAGATCTGAAATCCACACTTGGAACGTGCCAGTCACACGAAAACACAGTTACTATTTTGAGTGTGTTTCTTTTTTTTTTTTTTAAACAAAACTATTGCTGTGGAAGAGCTGAGATTCAACTCCAACTAGCTCTCTTTGTTTATTAACTCTGCTTTCTGTCTGGCCTTGAGGAGTGTGACGATCTTCCTTGGCCTTTCACTGGAATGCTGAAACAGTAAGAAGGAGGCATGGTTCTGGGAAGGACCTGAAGTCTAGAACACCCACTGGAGGGGGGGCCAAGACCCAAAGCTAGCTTAGTCTCTCGTGCTCCAGAGTCCCCTTTCCTGTCACTCCGTGGATAACCAATGGTCCAGTGCACTTACTTTGCCAGATTGCTCATCACTGCTACAAACTGTGAGTCAGTGATGTGAACCTTCCAGAGCCTTCCAGGATACAAACAGCCTGCTGTGGCACTTGTGCCATGGGTCCTCCACCACTGCTATAGATCTTGATTTTTTTTTTTTTTTTGAGACAGGGTCTTGCTTTGTAGTTCAGGCTGGCCCTGAACTCACTATGGTGCCCAGGCAAGCCGCCGCAAACTCAGCAATCCTCCTGTCTCTGCCTCCCGAGTGCTGGGATGACAGGCGTGAGCCACCACGCCCAGCACTGTGGTATGTGGTATTGATTGCTGGTAGGCATGAGTCACCATGCCCAGGATTGTGTGTGGTTACCGGGATCGAACTCAGGATCTTGCGCTTGCGAGGCAGGCGCCAGAACCACTGAGCTAAATCTCCGGCCCTAGATCTTGATTTTTGTTCACTCTGTCCACTGTTATATCCCTCGTGTCCTGTACATAGTAGGTAGTTAATAAATATTTGTTAAGTGAATGGAGGAAATGAGAACAGAGGCTTTGAGGTGCTAAATAATTTGCCTGCAGTAGCCCCGCTATGAGGTCTGGTCTGGTCAGTTTCCACTTGGTCCCTCACCCCCAGATACTGTGCGCCTGAAAGGCCACCTGTGAACTGGCTGAATGTCTAGTGGTCGGTGCAACCTCAGAGTCTTCCCTGTGCTCCAGTAGTGTGCTTCCCGGAGCATGCTCCAGGGCTGCAGAAGAGGGAAGGGGAGGGGAGGGGAAGGGAGGGGAGGGAAAGGAGCAGAGGATTCCCTAGTATAGAGGGGAGTGACTCTCCTATTTCCCGCAGTTTTACATCCCCTCTCCTCACGGTACTTACTACAAGTATGATCACATGTCATGATAGTTTCTTTTTGTTTTTTGAGACAGGATTTTGCTGTGTAACTCAGGCTATCCTTGAGCTCACTAGCCCAGGCTGGCCTCCGACATGAGGGAATCCTCTTGCCTCAGCCTCCTAAGTGCTGGGATTATAGGTGTCCACCACCATGCTGGCTGTGATTAGTTTCTTTAGAGTCTTTTTACTTACTCTGGTAAAGGATGAGCTCTTCGGGGTCCCTGGTACCCATTGTCTTACAGCACTGCCCACTGCTGGCACAGGATCAGCTCTAGGAGATGCTATTCTCTGTCTGATGGCTGAGATAACTTGAATTAAACTATCACAGTCCCTAAATGTGAGGGGCTTAAGATCACTCTGTCTTTGATCCCCAGTCTACAGCCATGTGGTTTTTACCAAGTGACAGTGAGAGTAGCTGATTGGAGGAGGGGACCAGGAGAGCAAGCAGATAGCAGGGGAGAACTGACGACCTCACTGACTTGACAGTTGTCGTATTTGGGACACAACTTGCTGTGATGATGGCAAAGCAGCTAGCGTCTACCTCCATTCTCAAGCATGTATTACAGCCCCCAGTGAGCTGTACTCAGAGAGGCACAGCTGTGGGTCTGGAGCAGGCACAGCTTCCGTTTTTAGAATGGAAATGTGAAAGCTGTGACCATAACAAGTCACCTGTTTTCCTCAATTTTGGTCACTTCTTCCATGGGAAAAGGACTATTTTGAGAATAATGTAATAAAAAAAAGTGTATAAGTGATTTTTTAAAAACATTGCTATAATGTTTGCATATTATATTTTGGGATCAGTGGCTGCTTAGTCAATGTTTGGCTGATTCGGAAGCTACTTTTTAAAACAGTCCTTGAAATCATCCCCTACTCTTTGCTTTTAATAGTAGTCTCTTATGTTAAAAACTAAATAAGCATAATGGGTCTCAGAGCCAAGAGGAATGAGTCCCAGAACATTCTAGAATACTATAGTGGTTTCATATGACCCTTGCGAAAAACAGGATAGTTTCAGAATGTCCCCAGCGGTGTAGGCCCTACAATCTCTGAGGACAGTCTTCTGGTGGTAGAGAGGTGCAGAGCTTTGGTATCAGGATAACCATCCATGCAAAACACAGTACTGAATATAAGCCACAGTCTAAAATACAAATGCAAGTCGGCCTCAGGAACTTGTGTCCTCCTGAGGTGCTGAGCAAGCAGGCCAAAAGCGTGGGGGTGTGGGAGAAGCCTGTGGGGAGACCAGCACAGGAGGAGAGTCACAGAGACTTTCCGAGGTGGCTTCTCCAGGGCAAGCCCGGGAAGGCTGGGCAGCAGGATCTGCAGAGACGGCTGAGAGGAGGATGCAGGCGGAGCCGGAGCTGGTGCAGCATGCGCTGGGCTGGCAGAGCCCAGGACACGATTCTCCTCTTCCTCAGGGCATGAGCTGAGTCCCAGTGTGTGTTGCTCTTCTTGTGAGGAGTGACTGTCCTGAAGTTTACTACTTTGCAGGCAATAATGTTCTCACCTTTAGAGATTAAGAAATATTTGTGGAAACCCCTGCGAGATGTTTTACAGGGCTGACACCTCTCCTTTTCTACTTGTCTTGTTATCTCGAGGAAGTTACTTCTTAAGTTCAGTGTGCTTTACTTTCCCTCTCTGTAAAATGGGACTATTACTCACCTTGGGGGTTACTGTGCTTAAATGATATCACGTCTAGAAGACACCCAGTAAACAGTGCAGCATGTGGTACATACTCAGTAAATAAATCCCTTTAACTTACTCTAAGCCACAGAGCATTTCCTCAGATCCTTGTCCAGGGGTGGAAATTGGATCAGCCAGGAAGTCGACCCATTCTGAGGACACACTCTAATCTCCCTGCCCTGAGTGTTCGATTCGGAGTCCCAGAATGCAGCCCTTGGAAGATGACCATAACCCTGCTTGCTCCTGTACCGTCCAAGATGCAGGGAACCAGCTGAGGCTGGCACTGGGTTCACTGCCCCAAGAGACAGGTTATGTTCCTCTAGGTTGGCACATGGATGGCAGCACTGTCCGTCCACAGTGCCGCAGGCACAGCCCCCACTGGGGCTCCATCCTTCGCGGCCAGGCCTCTGTTGTGTCTCGTTGTCTCTGAGTCCCCCGAACTCCTCCGGGCTGCACGGACAGCGTGAGAGCTCGGCAAGGGGAGCTTGCCACGGGGTGGGGCACTGCAGTGCCGCCCAGTGCGGGCTGTGCTTCGGGACAGCCGGAGAGCTCGTGGAGCCTTTTCAGGACCGACCTCGGCCTTGGGAAGCCTGTATCCTGGCTCTCACCTGGGAGGGCCCGTTGCCACCCAAACGGAGATGCCAGGACACTCCTGAGACCTCCTGAAGCCAGACAGGCAGAGGCGGAACCCAGGCTTGTGCATTTTCCAAGACTCCCCTGGAGATTCTGAGAGATTCCCTTCGTCAGAAGTTGTGGGAAGAGTCTGAGCTCGGGACTCTAAGAGCTCAAGGTCAAGTGACACTGTGCTACCTTGGGCACATCATTTAAACTGACTGGGACTTAGTTTTGCTACCTGAGAAAGGGAACTATTTTATGGGCAGAAGTGTGGTTCAGAAATAGTAAGAGCGTCTGTGCGGTCTGAGGAGGGCGGGAGCACTGGGCAGTGGAAAGCGCTCTGACGGATGCCCTCGGTCCCGCCGTTGCCTCATGAGGCAACCTGAGCCCGGTGTGTGGAAGCCAGGGCCGCAGTTGGATTGGGTCCTTCCTGCGTGGCCAGTCTTTAGGGCCTCAGCTCCGTTTTTCACTTGGCCGTGCAAGAGGAATCGCCTTCAGTCCGGGCAGCCTGTTCAGAGCCTGCCAAAGGCAGGGCTGATTGAAGGTGCATTCAGAGCCCTGCCTACCTCCATCTTCATGGGCCCAAGGGCTTCAATGGCGGAGAAAGGGCCACCCACTGCTTTCACGGGCTGTAGAATCCCTGGACAAAGCATGAGAACACGGGCTCTTTGTTTGCTGACCACTTCTTGACCACAGAAGCGCAGGTGCAGGCCAGAGGCGCCAGGAAAGGGTCCGGGCAGGAAGGTGGGCTGCGGGGCCTTCGGGAGCAGCCGCTGTCTCTGACATGCTCACTGTGTTCAGCTTGGTAAACCGCTGAGTATGAAGACAGGACAGAGCCTCGCTGAGGACATAGGGAAAGGGATAAAAGTTTGTGACAGGATGTATTTTTCTGAACAAGACCACAAAACAAACTGATTTAAAGAAGGGTTTGTTCGCAGTTATGAAATTACTTTTCTGGGAAGTGGCACGTGCCATTCCTAGTCAAAGGCACACTGGGACCTTTACAAACCAGTAGGTGAAGACTGGCTGCTTCCACTGTTGGCCAGCTTAGGGAAGAAGTGGTTTCTCAGGCAGGGAAGGCAGCCGCATTCTGCTGCGGCCGATGGCATTCCCTTTGGTGGTCCTGGGCTGCAGTTAGTTCTTCACAGCTGTCCGAGAGCCCTGGGGGGGACCACGCACCCTCGCCATGGCTGAAAGTGAGAGCTCAGCTTGCTGTGAAGACAGGGAAGTGGACGCTGGCACCCCGCAGACAGCCCTGTACCAAGTTGTGAGGTAGAACTCGGTACCCTGTAGGATGGGTTACCATTTCCTGTACACGAAGCCCTCACCCTCTCTGTGTAAGCCCAGCTCCAGGAAGTGGAGCTCTCTGTGCCACGGGACACCCCGAACCCACACCCCCTGCCTAGCCATCCATTCTGCATCCGTGACAATGGAAGGGAAGCTGGGCTCAGAATGTTCGTGCAACTGGACCCGCCTTTGGAGGGCTCTGAGCAGGCTGCCCGGTGAACACGGCCCCTCTGGGTCCAAACGACCTGCCAGCGAGGAAGGGACCAAATCCAAACCCGACCAGGGTGCAGCCCGGACCTGAAGCACGTCTGAATTTGGCACATGCCACCTCAACTCTCCAGCGCTCGAGCCCAGATTTTGCTGGTGAAATCCTTCTAAGCCCCACCCCTCGCTCTTCGTTCAAGAGACAGTGCCCCCGCCACCGCCACATCCATCTCTCTCCTTCTGAACACAGCGCACGGAGGTGTGTGACGCACAATCGGATCCTTAATTGTTCTCCTAACTAGATGGGAGGTTACTTGAAGAGCACTTGACACATGTTCATTCTGTGTCACACTTGGACGGCACTGGCCACATCTTGGCTTCCCAGCACTTTCTGTTGATTTGCTTTTATTACCTTTTAAAATCTCTTGCCATGTGCCAGTCACTATTTTAGGTCCTAGGAGGAGAAATGAAAGGAAGGAGGGCCCCTGCTGCCTCTCTCTACACGAAAGCCTCAGTGATTCTGGTGGCGATGCTGATGTTAGTGAGCAGTACCTGTTCGTGGAGAGGCAGGATTTGTTCAGACGGTGAGGAGGACAGGAAGCCCTGCACTGATCACGTGATAGGTTTCCAGAGCCTTATTCACCGAAAGGTTTGAGTCAGTAAAAATACATGTGAAGTTTGAAAAGTTCTTAGGTACTTATTGACTTATAGTTTCTGATTCTTCTAGATTCAACCGCGAACAAGACAACGTATGCATTAGTGTACCTCATGTATTCCAGGCATGTTCCCCATCATATTGAACTTTCACAACAGTCCCATGCACAGCACCCAAACACAGATTCTAGACTTCATTTGTCATGATTATTCATGTTTTATCCAAAGAAGCATTTGAGATTCAGAGCATTAAATCATGTCTTAGAGTCACACCGCTTAGGTGTCAAAGCTACAGCCGAGAACTAAGTCTTGCAACTGAAAAATGCTTGTTGTCATTCCGTAACCACTTCTTACCCTCATTTTGTAAAACAAGGAAAATCTGCCATGTGTTATGGTGATCTTTGTTTCGTATGTTTTGTTGAGTACAGAAACATCTCTCACTTGCTGAGCCTTGGCTGTGAGGCCTTGTCTGACGCACCCGTGTGTTTCTGTGCCCACCAGGACCCTGGGCGAGTGTTGTTAGGGTCCTCTCCATCTCTCGGGTCATCACCTGAGCCAGACACTGGTCTGATAACTCGTTCAGCAACACACAGAGCTGGCGTTTGAACCCAGCACCACACAACTCTGGAACCCCAGCCTCTGACTGCTGTCCTAGCTCTTCCCAGGGTTCTGGGAGGGAAGAGAGCCCTGTGGCCAGTTCAAGCAAACTTTCTCCCCTGAGGAGGATGTCCGTGGGAGCACGAAAGCTCTCAGATGTCTTGCAAGGGTCGAATTTTGCTTCTTGGAGTTCCTACGTAGGTTTAATAAAAGAATCTTTTATTGCTTGATACTTCATTTTAAGTTTAATCTCCAGAGAACCATGCTGTAGTGAAAGGAGGATCCAGGCTTGGGAATTAGAAAAGAATCTTTGGCCAGGTGTGGTGGCTCACGCCTGTCATCCCAGCACTCGGGAGGCAGAGGCAGGAGGATTGCTGAGTTCAAGACCTGCCTGGGCTACATAGTAAGCTCAGAGCTAGCCTGAACTACAAAGCGAGACCCTGTCTCAAAAAAAAAAAAAAAGAAAGAAAGAAAAGAAAAGAATCTTTGGTCAAAATGCATAAATAAAAGAAGACAGAAGAGCATGTTTCAAAAATCTTTGAGTGTAAGTTCAGTCTCCTCTATAGGTTGTGTAATTTGAGGTAAATCGTTTATTCCTTTTTTTCTTTTTTTTTTTCAGATAGGGTCTCACTATGTAGTCCAGACTGGCTTCAAACTCGTGGCCTCAGCCTCCGGCAGTTATTTGTTCTTGGGGGGGACAAGTCATTTTATTCTTGTCTCATCGATAAAATGGGATAGTAGTGAGGAAAAGTGTGAATATAGGTACAAAAATTCTTTGTAAACAGAAAAGCTCGAAGTTGTTATTTACCAAGTTCATTTCTTCCCTATCATCTGCCATAACATCTGCAAGTAAAACATGTTTAAATGAGAGTTTATTTCTTGAAATTTCTTTCTAGCCTGTGTTTTTGCTGTTTTTTTTTTATAATTTTAGACTTTAATGAAGTTTATCAGTTAGCCAGAACTCATATTTGCCTAATTCACTTTGGATTGCTGAGGCAGTTCATTTTGTGGGGTTTATTTATTTATTTATTTTTTGGGACACATCCTTGGCAGAAGGAAATTTTTACATAGTTCCAAATTGGTAAATCTTACTCAACAGCGTATGTGTTGGGTTTTTCCCTTCTTTCCTAATCTGCTCTTTCCTCTAGAGGTGGCCATCTGTTCTTTTCTCTTTCTTCTTGAAGGGAATCTCTGGTGCGTCATCTCATAGTGTAGCTCCTCTAGATGTTTTCAGGGTAAAATCTGGCTTATGAAGGGCTCCTGGGAAGGAAAACTCCCTGGCCGGGAGGGCGTTGGATGAGCAAGTACATTAGTGACCCCATTTAATCCAGGCCTTTGGTTGTAGCCAAAGAGAGATGAACTTGAGCTCATTCCAATAGGTAAAGTATTACTCAAAGAAGAACTTTTTAAAAAGACATCCAAATCATTTTTAGCACACCCATTTGTCTGCTAAAATAGCACTGTTATTTCTGGAAATGTACTGTGTTTTGCCAGCAGCTAGCTTTGGAGAGGAGCTGGGTGGCGAGCAGCTAGCTTTCTCCTTTCCTCAGTCATCTGACCCCATGCCCACTTCAGAAGCACTGCAGTCCGCCCTGGCTGGGCCAGGCTCAGTCCCACAACGGTGGCAGTTCAGAGCAGGTTCATCATCGAAAACTCCTTAGAGACTTGGACAAGGATTGTTAGGAAAGGTGCTGTTTTCTTCTGCATTCTAGAGCTACCAGTCAGAATCAGGAAAGCCTCCAGGTGTTGGCTGCCTTCCTTCCCAGCACTCGGGGAAGAAGAGGGTCTGATCCTGAGCCCTTCCGAGAGGGAAGAGAAGCTCAGGATGACCGCGGAGCACAAGGTCTTGCAGCGGCATCGACCGAGCGCACCGGGCAGGTAGCATTGCGGAAGCCCCAACCCACAGTGTGACCAAACTTCTGGATGGACCTTTCAGGGGAGAATTAGGACTGAACAGAGTTGTGGGGTGGAGCCTTAGCACAGCAGGACTAGTGTTCAGACAAAAAGAAGACAGACACTGTGGTCACTCTGCACAGGGAAAAGGCCATGTGAGGTCCCAGAAAGAAGTGCCCATTGGATGGCAGGGAGAGCAGCCTCCAAAGGTCCCCGCCTTTGAGAAGTGCCTGCAATCCAAAGCCCAGGCCGGGATTCCTACCCTGCTCAAGGAAAGCCTTACCCTTATGCACAGGTTCTAGGCCTACTCCCTCCTCTCCTGCCCTGCCCCTTCTCCAGGTAGGCTTCTGTCTTGCTCTGGGAATACTCTGCACCTCCCTGTGCTCGCACACCTTCCACGCCTTTTGCTGCTGTCTTTGTCAGCCCCCGCTCCTACCTGAGTGGCTGGAAGGAGCTTGTTCCATTAATTCCTACCCTGGCTGGCACCCAGCACACGTGCCAAGTCCTTAGTGGCATTTTCAAAGCAAAGGCACAAACACCATAGAAGATGGACAGGAAAGCGACTCTTGCAGTATCTGCTGGCTCGGCTCTCTAGGAGTCACCTTCCGGGACGTGGTATTTACTCCACCCCAAGCGGATCTCAAAGGGGCCCCTGAGGGTTCTGCAGTGGATAAGGGGGAAGGACGTGGTTTTTATTGTATCCCAGGCAGTGTATGTGGTGATGACTGTATTTCTGCCACTCAGTGCTAAACGTTAGGGTTACAGATGGGGATAGCTTCTGTTTACTCAGCTATTAAGTGCCAGGATCTGTATTTACAGAATATTACTTAATTAACACCACACTCAGCAGATTAGAAATTAATTCCAGTTGAGGAAAGAAACCTAAAGACAGTCAGAACTTGGTCACGGTCAGCAGCTTCACAGCAGAGAAAGGACTAAAACTCATGTCCTGGCTGCGCCCCTCTGGCTCTTCTTCCCTTACCCTGTAAGAAGAGAAGCGGAAGCAGGAAGCTCCCTCCTGGGCAGGGCACTGTGGATGGAGAGCTGAAGGCAGCAGGAAGAAATGCCGGTGATCAGCTCTGTGGACTTCGTAGAGCTGCCCATGGCCTGTAGGAGAGGAGGAAAAGAAATTGGAATCCAAAGAGCTGTGTGCAGTGGAGAGGACCGCGCAGTGCAGCCAAAGCAAATGCAGCAGGCTTCGGCCCGCAGCGCTGCGGCGGCCTTGTCTCAGCGCTCTCGCGGGCTCCATGTGCCCTGACCTGCGCGTCCACCAGCGGGGGTCCTGGCCCACCTTGGCTTAGTGCCTGGCAGGTGCCCACCCTAACCTGGGGACAAGGCTGGGTCCACTTAGGCTGCACTGGTCCATATTCCCTTCAGCTTTTTCCTTTAATGAACTAATTTTGATGGCTAGAAAATTTAAAACTATTCACAAGTTTTTAAAAGCCCAAAGAGATAATGTTAGAACCTCACTGAGATCCTTAAATTCTTAGCAGACAGTATAGTTTGGACAGAAAGCTGTCTGGGATGGTCTTGTCATACCAGACATGGAAGCTGTCTGGTATAAGTCAGGACCCTGTATTCCCCGAGCATGTGTGTGTTGCTGTGTAGAGAAAAATATAGCTACTCAAAAGAATTAGAAATTAGATGGAAAGTGTGGGGTTTCGGTTACTTGCTGACTTCCTCTGCTCTCCTCGAGCAGGCAGGTGTCTCTCTAGGCTCACGGACTGCCACCTGCACATCACAGTTTAGAACAGATGCGTGAACCAGGCCGGTGACTTAAGAACGCGACCGTGGGGGAAACAGGCTGAAGAACGCGGGAGCTTCCGAAATAAAGCCCGGGGGGCAGCAGCACCGCAGACCACGATCGGTTTTGAACATGGGTCCTCATACACCTACCTCATGATTCTAGATTTTCTCTAATTCTAGGTTTTCCACTAAATTTTCTAGATTTCCACTATGGGTTAGGATGTAGTTTAATTATTCTCTGATTAAAACCATCTTTAGTAGGCTTTCTCAAATACATTAGAATTTGGATGTACAATATAGATAAAGGAAATAGATTTAGTGAAATGTTTAATAAACTATTTGCAAGAGATTTCTAAATAGGCGGTAGCAGTGAGTTCATCTCCTTATACTGCTGGGGTGGTGAGCAGCGCCCGGTCTATACCACTGTGCCCCCCTCGCCCACATGTCCCCCGAGTGACTGTGGGTCCCGCTCATCTTCGTCATTTTGGAGCATGGACAGCTCGGCTCCGTACATGACACTGTGTCACTAATACCCTGCCGCCTTGCTACGAGTTCTTAAAGCCCCTTCCTCCGCTCTCTCTGTTACTGTGCTCTGAGGAAAGGTCTCATGTAGCTCTGGCTGGCCCCGCTCTCCCCGCCTGCCCCAGCACTGCCTCCCCGTGGCTGTGATGCCCGGCGTGTGCTGCTGTGCCCGCTGGTCCGTGAGCACTCACGTACTGTGCCCTTTCACTGTGGGCCTCTTCTTCTTTCTTGTCCATGGTGCCCGGTATGGTCCCTCCCGAGCCCCTGCAGCTGCACCTCCTGGCTCAGAGGAGCCTGCCGCTGCCTGTCCTCGGGCTCCCCTTCGCCTCCATGCCTCCGTGCTCGGACAGTTCTCTTTGTCATCGCTTCTCCCGCGTATTTTCTTGAAGCACTGAGGCTGAGCGGTGTCAGAGCATGGCTGCTAATCTGCTCCTCAGAAAACTGTCATCTTCACAGCACAGGACTGAACACTCTGTGTCCCCAGGCTCTGGGCTGTTCCCGGCCTTCCCGTCTTTCCACTGTCACGTTTCCCATCCTCATCCGAGGGACCCTGCCCAGCACTCCGGCACCTTCCCTCGGCCTCAGGAGAGCAAGAGAAGAGGCTTCCTCAGAGAGCTTTTCTGCCCAGCACTGCTTGCCTTCCCGCCCGTGCTCCCGTTTGTTTGGCATGCAGGTAGCTCTGAGAGCTTTTGAAATCATTCAACCACCATATGCCTCAGTTTCCTCCCCTGTCAAATGAGAATGCTGCTGAAATTCAGCACAGAAGAATCCATGAAATGGCGACAGTAGTTCCTAAGACATAACCCTGAAAAGTGAGGGTGTTGTTCTGATATTATTACAGTGACACAAGGTGTGCAGAAATGCGTTGAGAAACAGTTGCGCTGTGGTGGGTACAGTACGGTCACCAGTGAGGGACCACCTTCCCAGGCTCCCTTCTACTCCGGGCCTGGGGAGACGGTGTTAAGAGGAGAAAGCTCTGTCTGGTAGGTTAGACAGGATACTTTGGAAGAGGATCCTTTCTGAACCTATTGTTTTTCAGAACCCCTCTGCATAAGACTATGTTCACCCATTACAGACCTTGAAACGCCTTTCACACAGGGCAGATGTCCTCCTCTTCATATGGTAGCCGAACTTCCCTATTTATTTCACAGAACAGTTTAGAGAATGAATGGGGGTTACATGTGAAATTTTAAATCTTTAATAGTGCTGTTAACAAAAATTATAAAAATCTAATTATAGTGATCCACTTGTTCAAACTAGTATGTCCCGAATATAATTTGAACCTATAATTAACATAAAAGTTATAAATGAGTTGCATGTTACTCTTTTGTATCCTGCAGTGTGGTGTATTTTTTACACTAATATCACTCCTTCATTCAGAGCGACCGTATTTTAAGTGCTTGGAGGTCGCTTGGGACGCGAGACCACAACACTGGGCCACAATCCCCTGCGAAGCATAGAGCCCTGTCAGCACCCCACAGTGCTGCATGCAGTTTCGGAGTTTTTACGGGCCTCAGAAGCCCATCTGATCACCGGGTTTGACCCGGGTTTGGCATCTGGCAATTAATGAGATGCTGGCAGTGAAAGGCGGGAAGATGTTTCAAGATCACGCGCCGAACAAGCATGGTAGCTTCAGTCAATGAAAGCAGAAAGTGCTGGAGGAAAGACGAACCGCGGGACACAAGAGCTCCCTGCCGCCTCCCATTACCAGGATCCTGACAGCGTGCTACGCGCCTCAGCCAGGAGCCTCCGTGGACGCTTCCCGTTCACCACGGTTCAGAGGTTTGCGCGTGGTGTTGTGAGCTGAGGTGTCCACAGGCCAGAGCAAACACAGAGTGACAGGCCTCTGGCACTGTGCTAGCAGAGAGGCGGTCGCTGAGGCAGCTCTACATTCTTCTCGGTTTTGTTAGGATCCTAAAACTGGTCTTTAAAATGTATCTAAAAGGTGAAGAGAGGGAAACCAAGGGTGGAGGGACAGAGAGCTTGGGCAGCAGTGACAAAACTTTCCAGCGATGCTAAATGCCGTGCGAAAGCTGGAATTTATATGAACTCTGAGGATTTGGCAAACGGAGAAGCTGGATTGGTTGCTGTTTAATAAGCGACATCGAGGACAATGGGTCTAGGAAGTTTTTACTGAAATGCTGGGGGTGTGGCCATCCCAAGGAGCACAGCTCTTCAGATGGTCAAGCCGGGGGTGGGTAAAAAAAGACTTGAACAGCAATGTGTCAGAATCCATAGATTCCGGGCCAGGATAACAGGGTTTAAAACAAGATGGGGCTTTAAAGAGCAAATAAACAGAAACAAACAAACAAACAAAAATGTCACACTACCATTAGCTAGATCCAGGCTGATGAAACTGAAATGGAACTTAGCAGAAATTGAAGGGAGTCCCCAAAGGAGAAAATAGCTATCAGGTGGTGGGAGCCCTACAGGAGGGAAACACGTGGCTGTGTGTAATGGCATTCACCAGCCCGCTGAGAAGATCGTTTGCAATCTGAGTTAGTGAGAATGAGGCTGTAGGGATAACCAACTGGCTTTGTAATGGGAAAAAATGTAATTATTACAAGCGATACTTTGCATCAACTGCTGGCAAAGCGCCCACGATGTTCTTACACTTGTTCCTGATACCAGCCAGCTCTTTGGCTGAGAACTACTGCTGAGATCCCCCCGTGTGTGAGTGCCAATGGTACCAGTACCAATTAGCATTATTAACCAGGAGAGGTGCTGACCAAGTTCCTCTGCTCCCTGATAGGCCTTTCAAAAAAGGAATATGTGCTATTTCTCAAGAACATTACCCATTCATTGCTTTTTTCAATCTTTATAATCAAATGGGAGCCAAGAAATGAGGCTGCAGCCCTGGAGGCCGAGCAATCTAGAGGGGCAGGGCGGTGTGCTCAGGAGGCCCCGAGAGTAGGTCCTGCGCCGCCAAGTTTAAGAGATCAGGGCTGCAGATGGGGAGCGGTCTGTGGGAGGACTCGGGGCAGGCGTTGGCCTGCCTGGGCTCGGAGCTGCTGCTGTCTGCAGGGCTGCCAGCGCTGCCCATCCATGCCCGCTGCAGCAGTCGGGGAAGATTCATGAAAGTGAATCAGCCATTAGCAATTTTTTTTTTTTTTGAGACAGGGTCTTGCTTTGTAGTTCAGGCTGGCCCTCAGCTCGCTATGTAGCCCAGGCAAGCCTCAAACTGAGCAATCTTCCTGCCTCTGCCTCCCGAGTGCTGGGATGACAGGCGTGAGCCACCACGACCGGCACTGTGGGACGTGGTACTGACTGCTGGTGGGCATAAGTCAGCACGCCCAGCATTGTATGTGTTTACTGGGGATCAAAATCTTGCGCTTGCAAGGCAGGCGCGGGAACCACTGAGCTAAATCTCCAGCCCAGCCATTAGCAATTTTGAAACAACTAATTTGGACACATTTTTTAAGCATTCCATTCTTTTGCAATTTAATTCATTCCCAGGGTTAGTATGTTGCCTGTCAGTCCACACCACCAATACTAGCTGCCCCAGCTGCCTTCCTAATAACAGTTAAAGCACCGTCAGTGGCTTCAGGCAAAGACCAAGATCAGAGTGCCCTTAACCGTGACCTCACGGTCCTCTCGTTGTCAGAAGGGGTAATGGTCACCGATGCCCACAGGCCAGGTGACCAGCCTGGAACTGCACACCGGAGCCGTAAGACCCTGGAGCCAAGCCGGAGTGCAGTATCCGCATCCCCTCCTGTCTACACATGCGCAGGGGTTCAGCTCCTCCAGAGGCTTTTGGGCTCTGTCCCTTCTTCCAGGTCACTCCTGTCCTGCAGGGAACTCACAGGGCAAGTGGCTGGCACAGGGCTGGTGTAGGGCGCTGGGCCTGGGGAGGGGCTTTCTGCTCGGGCCTGGGGCCTTGGCTCCGAGATTCAGAGTTCTTGTCTTTGCCTCTTCCCCGTCCGGGCCTGCCTGTGAGACATGGAATTAGACAAAGGCTGCGAAAGCTTCCTCCAACACAGATTCCTATCAAACTGTTACAGGTTGTTGGTTATAATGGAGTCAGAAATACACTGAGAGCTGCCTGCTTCTCTCCTGGCCTTTTTCCTTTCCGCCCCCTTTCTTGTACTCACTGCTCTGACTGGTGGATCTGAGCGTGTCCTGAGCCTCAGACAAGCCCCCATCTGGCCTGTCACCCTCCGTGTGGACCCAGGAGATCAGAACCCGAAAAGTCTAGCCGAGGTGCTTGGTCACAGAAGACCCGCCGCTCCTCTGTGGGCCTCCGCTCCCTGGTGCAGGGTTTGGGGCCCAGGAGTTCTTTGTTCCGAGGACCGTCCTGTGCTTGTAGGGCCTTTAGTACCCTCTTCCCCTGAAAATAAGACCCAGCCAGAAACTAATCAGCCTTGAAATCTAGAGATCAAAACTGCCAGTCCCGTCAGCCTTACCTGCCCTCTTGTCCCCCCATTGCTCCTCTGTACGGAGCGCAGTGGCATCCCGGCCTCTACCCACTAGGTGTCAGTAGCAGCTGCAAAGACCAGAGTGCGTCCTGCACTGCTTGATGTGCCCGAGGGCAGAATCACCCCCCTCCCTCCCTCCTCCGTGATCCACTGCTCTCCAGAGCTGTAATAATAAAACAGTGTGCACTCTGGGGTTATTCCGAGTGTAAATGAACAGAGGAGTGAGCAGTATTTCCACAAACCTGCTCCTGCTCCAGCTCCTGCCCAGCCCTCCGACCCTCCCGCCAGGCGGGTCCACCTGCCCACAGCCGGGTCTGTGCGCCCCTAGCCTCCTGTGTTTGCCTCCTCCCCACACCTCACTGGTCTACAGCAGACTGTCCTCTGGGGACCAAACTGTTTTCTTTTACCTGCACGGTGTTTAGCTTGGGCCGCATCATTCAGTAAGTGCTCCACTGTGTCTGTTAGGTGAAGAAATCCCTGAGTAGGTACTAGGGCCTCTTAGTTTGCAAAGCACTCTTCCTCTGTGCCCCAGAATCAGCAGCTCATACTGCTTGTATGAGCCTTCTCCTGGCCATATTGCCCAAGGGAGGAGTTATCACAAAACTACAGTGTCGTTGTTTTTCTGATCTCTGTCCTGCCCTGGGCAGATTTGTAAAACTAAATAAGCCAGTGACATCCGCACTGCCAGGGTGTCTGTATTTGTGGTTCATTGGTCAGATGAATTATGGGATAAATCGATGAATTCATGGACTGCTTGGAGGGTAGTGTGGGCACCAATGATCTTGAGTAGTCTCGACAGCTTTTTCTTCCAGCCGTGTCCCAGAGCTCATGAAAGCCAGGTTTATTTCCAGCCTAATTAGAGCAGTAGGTCACCCAGTACAGCTCCGAGCAGAAATAACGTCTCCAATAGAGAACCTATTTGATTTGATTTTTTTTTCTATTTTGTCATTTTTAAAGTGTTGAAACCTCCAACTGTAGTATTCCTATAGTGCCTCTGAGATAGCCCAAAAGACCGAAAACCATAAGGGTAGGAAATAGTGTATCTAAGAGGGAAGCATCGGATTGTTACCCTTCAGCCAGCACACTGCTGTTTAAGAATTTTGCCAAGTAGTGAAAACAAGTCTTGGATGAAGGAAGAAGCAGAAGGCCTGGTTTCCGGCATAGGTTGAAACCACTGTTTTGAAACTTGGACAGATCTTTTCTTTCACAGGACCCCATCTCTCTTCGAGGCCATTAACCCAAGGACAGAAACAGTCACTTGTTCAGAACAGCTGTGGGAGCATCTGTGCAGCTGTGCAAAACCCAGTGACAGCAACTCATCGGAGCCAGCCCTTCCCTAAAGCTGAGGTGCACTGGGGTGTTTCCAACCCCACGTGGTTTTCCTGGAGTTTCCCCTCTCAAAGTAGAAGCGTACCCACCCCTCTCTGGGCCTCAAAAGCTGATCTCCTATTCCAATGCAGTGTGGCTGGAGAGAGACCACTTGCCTTACAGCTCAGAACCCAGAAGAGGTGGAGTAAGTACCCAGTCACTATTCTGATCCAAGGTCTGCTCTGAGTTGATGAAATGACACGTGTCTGATGCCTGTAAGCTTGCCTTGTATTTTCCTAAGATAATATACAGCTGGGCACATGCCTATAATTCTACCACTCCGGAGGCTGAGGCAGGAGGATCGCGGTGAGGTTGAGGCCAGCCTGAGCTACATAGTGAGACCTTGTCTCAAAACAATTTTTAAAAAAACAGAAAACAAGATAACTTAGAAGTTGGACACTTTATAGAAAGTCCAAAAACCAATCTAGAGAATGGTGTCTGTTGATATTAGACAAAGGGCGAGGCAATCCAGAGGTGTAGCTGTCTCATTAAATGGTGCTGAGATCGTTGGACATCAGTTAGTAAAAATAAAGAGTCTTTGATTTAATCCTTACATATATGAATACTACCTCAAATGGACCCTAACCCCAAATAAGACACAAAACTATAAAACTTCTGTATGGGAACTTGAGGCAACCTGCGTGACGTGGGTTGAGGCAGAGGATTCTCAGCCATGACAACAGAGGTGTCCTCAGGGCTAGGGATGCACCCTGTTGGCAGAGCGGTTCCCTACTTTATTGGCTCACGGTGGACAGAAGGTAGCAAAGCAACAAGGAACTTTCAAGGAATCTTTCTGCCCCTTCTATCTTAGCCAGACTACTGGGATTCGGGTAGTGGGTTAGTAATCACACACTGATCCTCCCAGTGTGATACACTCGGGACTCAGCTGCTTCTGAAGGAGAAAGCCCAGCTCATCCACTTTAGGCTTTGGGGGAACATTTCAATGCAAGTCACAATGCACTCCAAGTTAAAGGAAGAAAAATTCAGGTTTATTTCAGCTTACGGTTTGCAGAGATTGCAGTCTACAGTCAGCTGGTTCCAAGGCAGAGTGGCACAGCAGAGGGCACCACCGAAGGGGAGCAGTCCATGGCAGAGCAAGCAGGAAGAAGCAAGCAAGCAGCAAGCCTGCCTTTCGCTTTTATCCCATCCAGGCTACAAGCTTATTAGTTGGTCCCTCCCTCAGTGTGGGGTCTCCCATTGTTCGCACTCAGAACTATGCTAAACCAGTCAGTGGACTGATTTAGTGCCACACATTTTAATCCCAGTACCATACACCCTAGATCCAGCCAGCTCGAAATGCCCATCTATGAGTACATGAGGTTTGGGGGTGCATCTAGACACAGCCATAACACCAAATAAAAAGCAGGATTTCCTCTGCTCTAGATCAGTGCAGGCCAGCTACCAGACAACTGGGGGCAGCCCTGTGCCCCAAGCCCACCAGAAATATCCAGATTAGCCAGTGCTAAGTAGTGTGCCCTTCCCTGCTCTGCCTTTCCTGTGGAACTCCAGCGAAGGTGGGCCTGTGCCCTCTCATTCCCATCTGCCTCCATCTGACCCTGCTGCTCCCCGGTGTGGCCCTGCATGTGCCCAGTGCCTCATTTCAAGAGGAAGCTGTGAGTAAAATTCAGTTTTCCTTGCAGTGATCCAGGGTTGGTGGTGTGGACCCATAGACCAGCACTGGCAAGGTTAAGGCAAGTGAGTGGTTTGAGCCCAGGACTTTGAGGCTAGCCTGGCGACACTGAAAGACCCTGCCCCCAAAATTACTCTTTTCTTTCAATGGAATTGACCTCTTCGTGTCATCTTTACAAATTAAGACCTGAAGACAAATCACTGTCATCACTAAGCCTATGACAATCACTAATCTGTGTTTTGTCTTGTACGTTTTCTCATTATTTCATACAAATGCAGTCACATAGATTGTAGCCTGTTACATCTGGATTCTTTTATTTAACATAATGCTTCCTAGGGTTCATGCATGCTGTAGCTATATCAGTGCCTCGTTCCATTTTATGGGTGACTGGCATTCAAATGTATGTTGCCCCCTTCCCTACCTTGTTATTGATTCTTACTGGTATATCCAATGGGCTTATTCACACAGAAACCATCCAGAGCAGGTCTATAGTTACTTGGACCCACTGTGCCTTTAGTTTAAACTTTGTAAGAAGTGTCTGTCAGTCAGAGATGTTGAGAATACAACAGCCTCCAGCAAATCTAATTTCTGCTTTGGTTTTGAAGCTATAGTTCAGGATCTGAGACTCAAATAATGACAACACAAATAAAATATTTTAAAAGCCCAGAGCTGCCACACATGGTGCCTCATGCCCATAATCCCAGCTACTTGAGAGACTGAAATTGGAAGATCACAAATTCAAGACCACCCTGGGAAACTTAGTAAGACATCATCTCAACATAAAATAAGAAGGGCTGGGGCATAGTGCTTTATGGTATAGTGCTCTAATCAGACATCCCACCCATCCCTCGATGATGTCAGAGCCGAGGGGCTCTTAGGAGATGGGGCTCAGCTGAAAGGTGGGTTTTCTAGGTTCTTCTCTGGCTCTTGCCCCCTCTCTCGGCTTCTTGGCCATGGGTGAGCGCTTTCTTCCACCACGATGTCCTGCCTCCCTCAGGCCCGTGGTAGTGGGGAGTGCTGACCATGAGCTGAAGCCTGTGAAAGAGCAAGCCAAGTGCGCCTGCCCTCCCCTGCGCTGTTTACAGCAAGTATTCCGTCAGAGAATTGGCTAGAGATGGAAGCAGTTTGCTCTCCTTGAGAGATGGTCCACACCAGATCCCCAATTCGGCTTAACGTCCAGAACCATGGGCTGAGTGTTCACAAGTAGCCTGTGCCCAGTGCTTCGTGGCACTGATGTGAAGCCAACTAACATGTTTGGCCATCCTGCTAAGGGAGCTGAGCAAAGATTAGCCTGTTTACAGCGAAGGAAGCAGGGTCCACAGAAGTGTGGCGATTTTCCCATCACACAACCCACTCTCCTAGGTGGATGTCTTTTCACTTGGCTCCTTGGTTTGTTTTCAGCACGCGCTGCTCTCTGTAGCAGTCTAGGCACGTGAAAAGTAGCTCTTCCAACTCCAGCCAGCACTGTTGTGACTTACGGAGCATGTGCTAGGCAGAAGACGCGTAGCCAGAGATGCCTTAGGGCTCTACGTTCTGGTGCCCTTCTCGTCATTCACGTGTGAAGATTCACGTATCCACCCGCGCAGGCGCCATCCGCCTCGCGCAGCGTCCTGGGTGCTGAGCTCAGTCCAAGGGGCCCCATTGTGAGGTGCTGCGTAAAGGACACCGTCTTCCTCACTGCTTTGCTTCTCAAGCGCAAGCACCTGTTACCCTTTTCACATTTTCTACTGCTTGGACCTGATTGATTTAGGACTTACAGTCTGTCATTTTTTAACCAAGACCATTCTTGGTAGCAAACAGATAAGGAAACGGGATAAGAGGCAGGACTTGAACGCCCGAGGACACACAGCACAAAGCAAGGGCCAGTGTCCTGCTCAGAAATCTTTCTGCTCTTTTGGTCCTGCTCAAAACTGACTGAAGTACTTTGGTACAGCTAGATGAGGGAGCTAAGACTACTCCCGAAAGGTTCACTCTTGCTACCTAAGTGTGAAACCAATAAGACTAGTAATGTGTGAAGGATCGGAAGCGAGTGATGAAACTGAAAGGCACTTTCTCACAGTGCAGGTGTTTACGCTTAGGCCGCCATCTTCAGGAAATGACAAAGACCCTTTGGCACTTGAATGACCACAGTTCATTTGCACTCTGACCATGATGGAGTCGTACTAATGACTTACTCAACAAAAACAGCCATGAAGATGAACAGCATAAATACATGAAGCAACTATATACCTGGACTGTTTTAAAACCCAAGCAAAACATTAAGTCTTTGCCACTTAGAGGCACTAAGAAGGCAGGGCAGGACTCTGGCACTCAGGAGAAGCAGCGCCATGACTCACCATTCTACCTGTGCTCACCTTGTGCCCATAACAGTGGAACCTACGATGAAAGGCCAGTTTAATGAGCCCGGGAAGAAAACATTGGAAGTTCAGGGTGCTAAACACAGCAGCTGGGCTCTTCCAGAAAGTAAGAAAAGGAAGTGCCATGATGGGGCAAGGGCGGAATTCTGTGTCAGAATTTACCCTGGGTAGTTGGTGGAGGGCCACGCTATGCTATGTGAGGCCCTGTGCACCCCAAATACCAGTGCTGGCTGTGGGCCAGAGCCAACTGAGGGATGTGGTGCTGAAAATGCTGGAGAGCCAGCTCCGCCTGGAGGAGACCCCACGATGGAGCTGAGGTCACCGCAGAACTGAGCCTTAAAACAGGACTGGGCTGGTGGTGAGGAGCCTGCGCCCTAAGAGTAAGTGCAAAATGGAAACAGAGCTGAAGAAACGTTGAAACCGAGCACCATAGTACCGTGGGATCTGCCGCTGGCTGACTACCTGAGCAGCCGCATGACCTGTGAAGGAAAACAGAAGGTTCCGACTCCGTGGAACGGCTCGTGACGGGGCCACGAGCGCAGTCCCGAGTAGCCACTATGTGAAGATCAGAGACGGGACCTACAGAGAGGGGAGACCTGAAGCCGGAATGAACAAAGTCACTGTAATAAAAATGGTTAAGGACTTCAGGGAAAAGATAGGTAAAAGAAGTAGAGGCCGAAGGAATGCATGTCCTGCGTAGAAGCTGGGGAAGGCGGGGCAGCGACTGCTTGAACCCATAACAAAATGCAGCACCTCCAATGTCTTCATTTTAACCCAAGCAGAAACACATCTCACTCCAGCGTGCCGCAGGAAGACTGTAGCGCCATCAGAGCCTCATCCTATAGTCCAGACTGTCCTGGCAGCCTGCTCCCGTGACTTCGGGCAGCCATCTGCCCTGGCCCTGCCCTGTCTGCAGCACATGGTCACCCTGGCCAGGCCCCGAGATGAGCCTCTGGTGAAGCCAGCACCGTGCACAGACGGCTCCCCAGGACTCGGCTTCTCACAGGAAGCTCGTAGAGCTGGAGGTTGCCAGCCCGGGGCTTTCAGGCCTGTGCCACAGCCTTCAGCCGCCCACACTGGTGGGACCCTACCCCGTTAGCTTCTTGTTTCTCTATTTTCTACCCAAGTTTCAGTTTTTAACTGGGGTTGGTTTCCCCTTTGTCTCTAGTTCAGCTTCCTTTTCCTGTTTGGTTTTAAGTAGAGTCTAAAAATCAAGCTGCTGCCTTCAGAGTTTCTGTGGGCCTCTGATCCACGCAGCCCAGGGGACAGAAAACTCACCTCGTGAGGGTTCAGCCATGGCCACATGGTGAGTACTGGGACCCCTGTGGGGGCAGAGGGATGTCAGGAGGGGAAATCTGAACGGTGAAGGCACTATAGAAATCGCCAAGTGCCCTTTTGTACCAATCATTGATCAGAAAATCCAGGACCTAAGGGAAGGGACTTACCCAGGGTCACATAAAAAGTTGGTGACCTCAGGCTTCATGTGCTGGTCTTTCCACGTCTCTTGAGGTCTGCAGCCTTGACTGGCTCCTGAGCCGAGAGGACTTACTCAGAACTTAGCCCGCTGCCTCAGAGCACAGGAGGGGCCCCTGAGCTCTCGAAGAGGGCTGCTGCCCGAGTTGCTGTGGTAGCCAGGAGTCCCGGCCTGCTCCCTGCAGTGCCCAAGGCAGTGTTCTCTCTGAGCGAGGGCTTACCAGGGGAACTGAGGCACCTTTCACCACAGACACGCATGTCAGACCAGCAGGGCCTCCAGCCTGCAAGAGGGCCGTGCCCTTAGGCTGCTTGGTCTGAAGACTGGCTGTTGGGCACTTTGTGTGGGCACCAGTTGGTCTGCAAACTGTGCTCCTCAGTGTGCCCGCTCTTCGTAGAGGCAGGGCCACTGTTCGGAGGTGGCTATCTTCTGTCCTATGACTGACTCTGCAGGGTTAGGTGGTACCACGGTTTTCTCCTCTGAGAGTTGGAGCTATCCGCCTTCACATAAAATTTCAATCCTTCAGTTGAAAACTATTTTCTTCTGAAGTTGTTTCTCCGGTTTTCTTCCTCAAATCTGTTTCCCCTCCTCCTGCCCCTGCCTGTCGGCCTCTGAGAGACTGTGGCTCGCCCTGGTGGCGGGGCGGTGGGGAAGGATGAGCTGGGGCCCCAGCAGCTCTCCCAGGACGCCCCGCGCCCAGGACCCATTTCCCAGGGGCCACCAGGTGATGGGCAGCAGGCGGAAGCGTCCCAAGGCATGGACAGCCAGGGAGCAGCACTCACCTCCAGCACGGCGCCCACCCAGGCCCGGCAGACTCGCTGGTTGTGTTGTTTCGTATCTCAGTGCCTCTCTGCCATTTTGGCCATTTTCCTTTGGCCACAAAGGGATGGCTGCAAGCTGCAGAGAGCAGTGCTGCCCACGCAGAAGCCATTTTCAGGTGTTACAAGAAGTTTGGGGCCTCACTCTGTCCTGTCAATCACCAGTGGCAGAAAGTAGGAGAAGTAAGTGAGGTTGGAAGCACAGCAGTTTACTTAAAGGCCTTTTAAAATTTAGAAATCTGCGAAGTCTGCATCTGGAAAGCACCTTGGAGACTAGCAACAGTACAGCAGCTGCTCAGGGCACGAGAGCAGCCCGCGCGCCTCTGCCATCTTCCCGTGTCTCCGCGAGGGGAAGAGGGGCTGTTGCGGGTAGTGACGAAGTTAAAGTCCGAAACTGGCGATCCAGTCCGGCTCTCGAGGTCCAGATTGGGCCCCGACTTGTCTGCGGGGCGTGGACAGACCAGGATGTAGCGGGTGTTCTGTCCCAGGCTTGCGGCACGGGCCTCTGCACTTCTCCATGGCACACGGGAGAGGCCCGGGACAGCCTTGCGCAGGGCAGCTGCCCTCCTATGGGAGAGGAGTCGCGGTGGTGTCCGTGGGGCCGCCCACAGGGACTTCCCGTCACGGAGAAGCAGCTGCTCAGAGCCCAGGTCTGGAGCCAGACTGCTCTGAGCGCGAGGCAGTGCGCAGGACGAAGCGTCGCTTTATCCCCTGCTCCGGACACTGCGGAGGGGCGCCGGGGTGGGACAAGAGCCTCCCTCCCCTCCTCAGGCTCAGGCGGACGAGGGCCTCCCTCCCCTCCTCAGGCTCAGGCGGACGAGGGTCTCCCTCCCCTCCTCAGGCTCAGGCGGACGAGGGCCCTCCTTCCCCTCCTCAAGCTCCGGGACTGAGTCTTGCAGATAAACTGACAAGAGACAGGTCAGGAGGGGAAAGTGACGGACTTACTATCGTGCATGGGGCATCACGGGGGGCAGAGGGAGCACCTAGACCCAGGGGAGCCCCAGGGCTTCTGTGCCCTCTTGGCAAAGGTGGAGAGCGAAGGGTGGTAGGCAACGTGGGAAGGAGGGTGCAGGACTAGGTGGGCGCTGCCAGGTGGGGGCCCAGTGTCTCCCTCGTCTGGCTTAAGTAGCCCTGATGGGGGATCTTGCTTGATTCCACTACACCGGCAGTGTGTGTAGACAGGAGTGCCAGGGAGGATTGGCACGATGGTTTTATCTAGAGAATCTGCTTTTAAGGGGCAGAGGAGACTAGGAAAAGCCTTTCTCGCAGTGTGGAATCCTTGCACACACGAGTGGCGCGCTGGGGAAAGGCTGCCTCTGGGACTCCTTTAAGGCTTGTGTAGGTCACGAGCACACTTCCGCCTCACGGAGGAAGAAGTCAACGCAAAGGAGCACGGGACTTGACGAGAAACATGAGGCAGGAGTAGACGCAGGCCTGGGCTCAGTCTCTTGACCACAGGTCCTGTGCCCTCCTGCTCTTACGCGGCAGGGAGAGCCAGCCTCCGCTGCGGGGGTGGGGAATGCCCAGCACGAGGCCAGGCCGCAGGGACAGGAAGTGGTGTCCAGCAGAACACTGAGAGCTGAGAAGTGGAGCTGTCAGGAAGGACTTCAAGGGAAAAGCGGGCTCTTGGGCAAACCTTGAAGGGCAGGGGAGATTTTTGTAAAGAGGAGCCAAGCAGGTGGGCACGTCACAGGCACTCTGGGTGCTGTGCACAGGAGAGTCAGCTGGGCAGTCTCGTCCTCTCCGCAGATGTCAAGAAATCATAGCAAGAGCTGCGGAAAAGCCAAGTAGAGCCACGTAGCAGAGAATGACTGGGCTAAAGCTCCCAGAGGGGGCAATTAATTGTGACCAGGGTGGTGACAAGTGGCAGCCATGTGAAACTCTGGAGATGGAAATATTGAGAAGGGACCATGAGCATCCTGACATGGCAGAGCTGGGCAGGCTTGAGGGTCAGAAAAAGAATAGAGGCTGACAGCTCCTGAATATGGGCAGAGTGGAGTGGTCAAGGGCGGAGGGTTGACAGAACTTACTCCCCGTCAGGGAAACTGAGGTTCCGGGCCGTGCGAGTCTGTGGAGGGCTCTCAGCAAAGGGATAGACATCGGGAGAAGCCTGAGGACAAGCACTCCGACCCTGTGTGGCCAATGGCTGGTGGTGATGAGGCCGGGGGGGGGGGCACAGGTGTGAGACAGGCAGCGGGGCCTGGGGCCCCAGAAGGAGCCACTGTGTGCGGGGGACACATCTGGGGACTGGGTGGGTGGCGGCCCCTGCAGCCCCGGTGAGCAGCGCCTGACACACACAGCTGCAGAGCTGGCCGGGGACAGAACCGGCAGAACAAGGTGGCACAGAAGGCCCCTCAGGCAGAGGGATGAGTGACTCTGTTGTCTTCACTGTGTGTGGGATTTCCTTGTAAAGCACTTGTCACCTTCTGACACATTGCACCACTTCTCGACATATCATTAAGTCATCGTCTTTGTCATCTGTCACCCGCCTCCACCCTGCGGACTGTGAGCTGGGGCAGGCAAGGGTCTTCTCCTGTTCGGCTCTCCAGTGCGCCCCCACAGTCTGCGACTTTGCCTGAAAACGTGCATGGCGCTCGCTGGGTTTCGTGAGCTGCTTGTGATAGTCCCCTGGTACTGGGTTCAGCTGCCACAGCTGCTTCCCAGCAGAGCTGGTGCTGTCACGAGTCAGGGAAGAGGCAGAGGGAGACTGGCCGCTGGCTCTCGGGCAGCAGTGGAGGCGCGGCTGCTGGACGTCGGGCAGCTGGCCACCTGGACACTCATCTCCACTGCTTCCTCTGGCCTGACAGTCTCTTAGGCGTGAGGGTGTAAAAAGCCTCACAGGCCCTGCCCCCCATGCCCGTGCCTCTGTGGGGTTTGAGGACAGTGAGAGGTCTCCGTGCAGAGGCTGGGACGGAAGAGGTCCTCAGCCTTGTGGGCAGTGCTGTTCCCCAGACCGCATTTCCCTGGGGCTGTGTAGCCCTGTCCCTTGGGGAGCCTCCGAAACCTCTGGATCCCTCTCGTGAGAGGTGTTAGGTGCCTCGGGGTGCTGGGCGGGAGACTGGCAAGAACTGCTCTGGCCAGTGGCGTACCCTTGGCAACGGCCCACAGGAAAGTGAAGCAGCTGCCCTTCTGTGGGTGCTGGGTGCCACCCGTCACACTCGTTACCTTGTCTGTGTCTTGTTCTAGGTAGTGGCCACATTCGTCCTCTGAGGCATTGCAGGTTTCCCCAGAAAATAAGGTCAGGAGAGTAACCAAACTTGCCCCGAGTCACACAGGCATCACTGAGCAGGGCCAGGTGTCACGTGCTCTCAGAATCTGTTTGCTTAGCTTCCTTCTCAACAGAGCATGCCCAACACTGCAGTCAAGATGAGAGGCCTCCCAACCCGGCTTTACAGTTCCCGTCGTTCTGCACCATTTTTTGTGGTTTTGTTGTTGTTGTTTCTTTTGAGACAGGGTCTCACTTTGTAGTTCAGGCTGGCCCTGAGCTCCCTGTGTAGCCCAGGCAAGCCTCGATCTCAGCAATCCTCCTGCCTCTGCCTCCCGAGTGTTGGGATTACAGGCGTGAGCCCGGCACTGTGGTGTGTGGTACTGATTGCTGGTGGGCGTGAGCCACCACGCCCAGTATTGCTGTATGTGGTTACCAGGGATCAAACCAGGGACCTTGCACTTGCTAGGCAGGAGCTGGAACCACTGAGCTAAATCTCCGGCCCGTTCTGCACTGTTGACTCCTTGGAGGGACACAGCCACCCTCGGCCCTCCTGCAGCACCTGTGCGTGTCTCTGCCGATGGCTGCTTATCCCAGATGTCCCTGCCAGACTAGAGCCTCTCAGAACCACACACCATGTCCTCTTTTCTGTCTTTATGCATGTCAGGTAAACAGTACACAGTTCTTCAAGTGGTTCCTCAGACAATCCAGAACGCTGGCCAGGCTCTCATGCCGAGGCTGCTCAGTGACCCTCAGAGCTGGGCACACTGCTCAGGCTGGGGGCCCAGTCACAGCCCCACAGCTGTCCCAAGGCTGTGCTCAAACTGGACCCCTCCACAGTGACCATCCCAGACTCTGTCAACTCAGAGTTTGGGGCACAGGCATACATCAGGATTTATAAAGAAATGTTAGAAGTCACTTCCAGAGTAGGCCCTGGTACCGTGTGCCAATAATGCCAACAGGTTGGAAGGCTGAGGCAGGGAGACCACCAGGATGAGCCTGGCCTGGACAACTTGGGCAGACCTTACCTCAAGACAAAAAGCAGAAAGATTTGGGATGTAACTCAGTGCCAGAGCCCTCAGTGTACCCCCCAGTACCATCAAAAGAAAAAAAGTCACCCTGTAAGTGAGCTATAAATCACCAAGGGGAGATAGGCCTCTCCACGGCAGATGTGGGGACCACCTCTTGACCACCCCTTGCCTCCCAAATCAAAGGCACCTAAGGCAACACCCAGCCCGATGCAATGGAGCGGGTGCCCACTGTCACCTTTGTAGCGACGTCATGGTTGTGTGTTTAATCGGAAGTACACAACGGGGTGCCTACAAGACAAGGGCCCTGAGATCTTCAGCAAGAAGGTCGGGATCTTTAGAGGAAAAGCGGCCTGACATCCGGCCAGAGGAGGAGACAGCCCAACAATATGCGCCGAAGTCATTGTTTGGGAAAAGTGAGTAACTCTTGGACTCTGTATTATATTTATTCAGAAATGTTGATCTTTCTTTGGTAATGATGACTTTAACATTATATCAGAATATACTGTATACATTTGCATGGAGGAGCGAGGGATTGAACCCAAAGTCTTCACATGGAGCTACATTGCCAGCCCTCTTTAAAAAATTCTTAATTGAGACAGTTAATTTTATTGTTTTGTGGAACCAGAACACAATCCCAGGGCTTTACACCTGCTAGCAAGTGCCCTCCCACTAACCACACCTCCAGCTAGGATGCCCTTATTTTATAGAAATGTATGGTCGAGGACCTAGGAAGGATATCATGTCTGCCGCTCATTCTCCAGTAATTCAGGAAAAAAGAGTAATTCCCATGTGGCGTGGTGCTCTCCTGTGCACAGTGAGATGAGGACAGTAGTTCACATTGTGCATTTCATTAGGTTTTTTAATTTTCAGAATAAAAGGATGGAAGGAAAACAGCTTCGAACTAATAAGACAGGGTTGGGGTGGGGTTTCCGCTTTGCCGGATAGAGCAGAGCGGAGCGCAGTGAGGTGCGCCTGGAGCCCGTCCTCTCGGGCGGCGAGGCAGAAGGATTGCAAGTTTGAGCCCAGCTTGAGCGACTTGGCAAAGTAAAAAATAAAAAGGGACAGGGATGTAGCTCAGCGGCAGAGCGCCTACGGGCTCTGTCCCCAGTACTGCAAAGAAAGAAACAGTAGAGAAGAGAAACCCCTCGTGTGACAGGCAGAAACCGGGCTGCTGTCCAGCTGGCACTGCCCCGCGGCTCAGCCTGGCCCTCTTCCGGCCTGTCTCATTATCTCAGCACAGTTACTCCAGGCGCTTTGACAGCTGCAGGACCGTGACTCCAGGTTGCTGCATCGTGGGGTGCGGACGTAGCGTGGGACGGCTTTCCGTGCCCCTCTGGGTGGCTGTGAGAAGGGGTCAGGTCCTGGGGGACTACAGGCGCTGCCCCAACACCTCACCTCCATGCCTTCCCGACACCCTGCTCTTGCCTCACGTGACCCCCTCCCTCCGCTCCTCTTGGAGAGTTTGGCGCCCCCCCAGGATGCCCTGGGCAGAAATAGATGCGCGCTCCTCCGCCAGGGGGCGCCTTGCACACCCCCTCAATGCAGGACCTGGCTGCAGTGTGGACTGTGCACACGCACATGTGTCTCCTCCCTGGAGCTCGTGGTTTATAGCCAACAGGTGGGTGAGTTTCCTTTAAGTACTGTAAGCAGAGAGATACAGTTCTCAGTAAATGGGTGTTTTGTTGGTTCATTTTTTAAATAAGTGCAGGAAAAGAAGGAAAACAGGTGTATGGAGGTCAAGAGAGTCATGAGCCCTTTTCCACAGCTCCCTCCCCCCAAAACCCTTCAAAGGCCAAGAAGTGTAACACTTAACAAGTTCAACAGGCTTAAAAGTAAGCATTTACTCAGGTATGCCCTGGGAGGTCACTGGGTCCGTGCTACTGGAGCTACAGAAACAAACTGCACCTTTAAGGAAGGACAAGAGTGACCTGGGCTCATGGTCTAGTCTCAGAGAGAGAAATAAGCAGTGGCTCAGGACAGTGTCAGGTGTCAGGTTGGCGACGAGAAGGTTCACAGCACCTGGGCCCAGGGCATGCGAAGCTGGGGAGCAGCGCCCCAGAAGTGAACGCCAAGTGTGGACAGCCAGGGAAATGCAGCAGGCTGAAAGAATGGAGATTCCCCACAGGGAGGCCTGGGGTGCCCCAGCAGCCCCCCAGAGGACCTGGGATGCTCCACAGAGACACCACGCGCTTCTCCTGGGGGCTGAGACAACAAGGGGTAAAGATGGCTGCACACTGAAAGTGGGGTGCCAGCCCCCTGAAGGCTTCCTGCACCTAGGCAGGCCATTTATTCATGCCATGTTCTTCTGGGTCAAGGTGGTGTCTGGAGGGCCAGAGATTTGGCTCAGTGGTTCTGGCACCTGCCCAGCAAGCACAAGGTTCCTGGTTTGACCCCCCCCCAGTAACCACATACAGCAATACCGGGCATGGTGACTCACGCCCACCAGCAATCAGTACCACACACCACAGTGCCGGGTGTGGTGGCTCACACGTGTCATCCCAGCACTCGGGAGGCAGAGGGAGGAGGATTGCTGAGTTCGAGGCTTGCCTGGGCTACATAGTGAGCTCAGGGCCAGCCTGACTACAAAGCAAGTAGTTTTTTTCCTCAAAAAGAAAAAAAAAAAAAAAGATGGTGTCTTGGTGCCAGTCATGCCTGGAAATCTCTGTTTCCTGTCTCATCCAATCTGCAGCTAATTTCAAGTCCAGCAGATCAGGGCCTTCCTGAAGAAACCCTGCCTTGGCAGTCAGATGAGCTCGATCGCTCAGAAGAACATGCAGCCCTTGGAGTGCAGCCAGGTCTTCCCCTTACCTTCCCAAGATCAGGTGGCAGTGCATCTTACACACACTGTCAGGACGGAAAGACAACCGTCAGCGAGGAGCAGTGGGCAGAGGAGCTGAGCTAATGCTAGGGGGAGGAGATGACATCTCCAGAGGGAGGGCAGTAGAGCCAGACGGTAGGCACCCCGGGGAGACCAGAGGGAGAAGCTTCCAGACGGGGTGCCAGCCTGTAGTCTGGCTCTCCCGGGGTGGCATCGAACAGGATGCTTGGTATGAAGGAAGAATACAGCTCCTGGTCTCGGGTGTCCATCCTGCTCAACCCTGCAGGCTCGGTCCGGAAGCCGCATCTCCTGTGGTCTCAGCAACTTGAATTCACTTTTGTTGCTTTCCTGCTGCAATGAGCGAGTGGAGCTGTGCACACTGCCTCCCGTGCGGCTGTCTCTCTTGGCTTGAGAACTCACAGGTTTGTCAGTTCCTCTGCCAACTACTAGGCCCAGGCCTGACGGGGGCAGGGACGCCAGCCTATGTCAGGGGTGGAGGGCCTGGTGCCTCAGACGCGGCCTTCCTGAAGACACCTGGCCTTGAGAGTCAGGTGAGCTCCAAATCGCTCAGAAGAACACGCAGCTCTTGGAGTGCAGCCAGGTCAGGCACACCTGCCCGGCTCAGACCGCTCCAGGTCGGTTTTGACACCTTCAAGTTATCTCATGTCTTCATCACTGTAGAAAAATACTGACATTTCATTATCTCTGATTTATACTTCTGTTATCTCTGATTTATAGCCCAGAACTCCCAGGAAACCGCCTACCTTTCCTCCTCTGCACTCTTTCCTGCCCATTTGGCAACTGCCCATTTTCCCTGCTCAGCTATAATCTTTGGGGCAGATAGATGTCGCATTGAAAGCAGCCTCCCTCATTTTTTTTTTAGATACAATAAAAGTTTATTCCATCAAATTGCCCATTTTTAAAATCTTTATCTATGTTGGTACATTGAATATACACATCACGATCACACTCGATATTGGGAATTTGTACCAGTACATGACATGATTTAATTCTCCTTTTTTCCCATTCCCCAACACACCCTACAACCTCCCACCCCCAAATATATAAGCTTTGTTTCCCTTTTTTAATTACCATCACATTTTTATTTACCCCTCATCACTCACCCTTCCACATCATTTCCCTTTGAATATTTTCTATTTCACAATATCCATCATACATTCTAGAACACATTAACATCTTCATTTCTCATATCAGAGAACAGATACGATATTTACATATCTGTGACCTACTTATTTCACTTATAAGTATGTCCCGAAGGTACGTCCATTTGAGTATAAATGACTCAAATTTATCATTCTTTAAGGCAGAGTAATAATCCATTTTCTAGAAAAACCACATCCTCTTTATCCAGTCTCCAGTTGATGGGTATTTGGGTTGTTTCTAAGACTGAGCTATCACAAACTGAGCTGCTATGAACATGGGTGTACATATGTCACTATGATAGGATTCTTCTAATTCTTTTGTGTATATTCCTAGCAGGGCAATAGCAGGGTCAAATGGAACCTCTAATCCTACTTTTTTTATGAATCTCCCCAGTGACTTCCATGGAGGTTGTGCCAGTCTGCATTCCCACCAACAGTGGAGAAGGGCTCCTTTCTCTCTGCGGCCTCGCCAGCATTTGTTGCTGGCTAATTTCAAGACAGCAGCCATTCCTTGTGGAGTGAGATGAAATCTTAGTGTTGTTTTCATCTGCATCTCTCGAATGACCAGTGATTGAGCATTTCTTCATATGCTTCTTGGCAGCCTTTACTTCTTCCTCTGGAAAGTGTCTGTTTATTTCAGATGCCCATTTTTAAATTGGGTCTTTAAATTTGGGGGACTGATTTTTTTAAGCTCTTCATATATTCTTCATAGTAGGCCTTTGAGAGACAGCTGGTAAAGATTCTTTTCACTCTGCTGGTGGTCTCCTTTGCTGCACAGAAACTGAAAGAGGATTCACTCAGATTTCTAGGTTCTTTACCTCTCCAAAAGATAGGGCCATCGTTCTCTCCCTTGACTGTTTTGTTGTCAGCCTTGACATGAGGAAATGAAAATAAGAATTTTCTGAAACCTTTTGATTTTTGACATTTTTTTTTTCAAACAGGTTGAAGAATAGGTGATACAAATGTGTTGATTGATTTCTCTGTCTGGTGAACTCGAAAACTCTGGGTAATCATCAATCAGGTCGATGGCCACGACATCCCGCAGCTCCGCAGGGACCTGGGCGGGTCGTCGGCTAAGTAGATGAGCCGGTCGCTGAGCACCACGTAGTGGGCGGCCTGGCTCCCCGCGCCCGCCACCGCGATGCACGGCTCGTAGGCGCGGATGGATGGAGTCGTAGACCTCGGGCGGCAGCTGCCACCTCAGAAACGCGTCCATGCGGTTCCCGTGCGCGCGGGAAATCCGGTGCGCGCAGGAATTCCGGCCCGTGCGCATAGCCGGCCATGCGCGACGCAACCAAGACGCGTCCCGCCGGCACCCAGCGCCTCCCTCATTCTTATAGTTGATAAATAAACGGGCTTGAATGGAAATGTATTCTCTGCAGGTAGTAACACTTTACCTGAGTTTAGGAGAAAAAACTCACACCTCTGGCTATAGGAATCAGTAAAGCACCTTGGGAAAATCTTTTGTCCTAATCACTTGAATAATACCAAAAAGTCATTTTAATTGGCCCAGATGTCAGGGGGCGTTTTTGCAGTCAAACCCAGCTTTCCACCAGGCTGCAAGGACCAGCCCAGGAGGCTGCCTGCTGTCCTGGGCTCTAAGCACTGGAGCGGGAGGTTTAGTCTGAACCCTTCTGACCAGGAGGAAATGGCGCAGCCTCAGAGCAGAGGGACCCACAGAGGTAATTGCTGTAGCACGGTTGGGGAAGGGGTGTCAGGCCGGTTGTCACAGTTGTGACACGGGGCTCTGGGAAGGGCCATCTGGCATCCCCGGGGGCTCCAACCAATTCCTGAAGGAGCGACTGAGCGGGGTATGACTGTTGCATCCTGGTCCAGGCCGCCCTGCTGGCTGAGGCAGGAGGACCACAAATTCAAGGGCACCCTGGTCAACTGAGCAAGACCCTGTCACAAAAGAAAAATTGTACAGGGCCGGGATGTAATCCCATAGGTAAAACATCCATGGATTTAACCCCTCAATGCAAAAAGTAAAATAAAATCAAAGGAACCACTGAAGTGTTCAGGTAAGTCCAGCTTGTACTAAGAAGGACCTTTTCGTGACACTGTGAAAGGTGCACTGGGGTCGTGATTTGTGAACCAGAGACAGGAGGAGCAGCCGGAAGACAGGGTGGTCCACACAATAACAAGGGCCAGGACGCTGGTGACACGGAAGGGAGAAAAGCAACAGGTCCAGAGGGTGCTGAGGGCTGGAAGACGGGCTGTCGGTGAGCACAGAGGAACCGGTGTCCGCAGTGACTCTCGGGTTTCAGATGTGGCCTTGGGTATGTGTTGGCACCATTTCCTGAAGTAGGAAGTGATGAAAACAAAGTTTTCTGTTAGACAAGTTGAATTTTGATGAACTGAACTACATCCAGTAGCTGGAAATGGGTTCTGTAGCGTAGTTGGAGGGGAGGACTCAAGCGTACGACTGGGGTTTGTCAGCATATTGGCGATTATGTAAAATGGGGCCATGGGGGACAGAGCTCACGAAGAGATGCTTCTCAAGGTTACTTCATGGACTGTTCGCATCAGAATCAGCAAGAATGTGTGTCCCATTAGTGTCTGATATTCCCAGGTTTGGAAGGCTGAGTCAGGAAGATTGCCGTGAGGCCAGCCTGGCCACGTAGTGAGCTCAAGGCCAGCCTGGACTGCATAGCGGGACCTTGCCTCGAAAATATTTTTAAAATGTATGTCACAGTAGGGGAACCAGAGATCTGAGTGTTTGGATTTCATAAACACCTTACCTGATTCTCACAGTACACACAGTCTGAGAAGCATGTATGGAGAGTGAGAAGGGAAGAAATTCTAAAAATTTCATATTCTAAAACTGCCAGACTTTAAGATGGCTTTCAAATCGGCATTGGGGCAGGGACCCATTTAACACAGGAAAGGCCTAAGAAGAGATCTACACACTTTGCTTTCGCAAATCATTTCAGAGGATTCTTAGGAGTTTTAAAGCCTCTCCTTGGCTCCCGTTGAAGAGTTCTTGATAGGTGAGTAGGAAAAAGCCCGTGGAGGAGGCTGAAAAAGAAGCTCGGTGGAGAGCTGGGGAAGTGTAAGACGAGGGTCAGCCGGGAGAGAGTGCCGTCCGCAGCACCCAGAGGTGTCTTGGGGGAGGTGTGGACGGAGACCAGGTGCACCGGGAAGGAGCGGTGCGGAAGTGGAGAGAGCAGCAGCGCGCTGGAGGCCAGAGAGCTGCGGGGAGCCGTGGGAGGTGGGACAGGCCCTTGTCCGTTCACAGGGGCTTGTGCGGGCTGCAGCAGCTGGGGTAGTTTCTGAGATTAAAGGAAAGTGGCGTTCCCAGGAAGGCACCCACCTCTCTGTGGTGGGCCAAGCCATCGCGGTTTCCATGCTGAACGTTCTCCCCCCAGGAAGCCACTCAGTGATGAGGAAATGCTGATTCTGGGTCAAATCGAGCTCGCAAGACAGAGTTGTCAGGTCCAAAGGAAGCCACCAAGTTTGGGCTTTGGAGCTGAGCGGGACCACTGTTCTGAGAGACCAACTTCTAAGAGAGACATCGGTCCTCTTCTGTCCTGTGAGATCCAAGTAACATGAGCTCACAGCCTGCAGACTCCCGAGGGGGGCAGTCTGCACTTTCCCAGATGCCCCAACAGCAACTGGCCAGTGGCCAGCCCCTGCCTAGACCAAGGTGGATCTTCCAAAGCCTCGGACACCTGGCGGCCTCAGAGCTGTGGTTTCCTGACACCTGTCCCAGGCCTTACGGAGCCAAAGAGTCCTGGGACAGATGCCGTTAGCTGGCGCTCTCCTGAGAAGATGTGGCATAGGTTGTAAGTGGAAGTCCTCACAAGCACACGATCATAAGTGCCCTTTTCCCACAGTGCCGCAGGCATTTGCCCAGCAGTCATCAGTGTCTACAGGGCATGCAGTGAGTTTACCTAGGGGCACACGGCAGAGTCCCTACCTTCGAGGGGCACAGTCGACTGGGACGGGTACTGAAGAGTGCAGAGTGGGAAGTGCCCTGGTCAGGCAGGCTCTTCCCCCACAGTCCCGAGGGCCATGTGCTTCCCAGGGTGAGCCTCTGAGACGGCCGCACTCCGAGGACACCCGCTGGCCCCTGCTTTGGGGATTCACACTCTTCGAGGTTTGTAGCAAGTGCCTTAAGAGATATTCCTGGGGCAGAAAGGGATTCGAAGCCAGCTGTGTGTAGGAATGAGCAGCGCTAAGGCGGGTGTCTGGAATAGTGGAAACCTTGTTCCTGGTCACGCAGGAGCACCTGAGTCTGGCTCTGGAAGGACCTGAAGCCTGCACCTCTCCAGACAGATGAGACAGTGAGAGACTGAGGTTTGAAGGCCTGCTGCAGGCTGCTGGCACCATGGCGGGTGCTGGAGTGTCTTCCTGTGGATATCTTTCCTCTCTCCATGCATCAGTGATTTCATGCACAGAGGCCAGGAATATCCGTAATTAGCTTTCAGAGTTGTGTGCAGAAAGTGTGGGGCGTGTTTTGGCTTTGCTCCTTTGAAGTGAGAGGTTTGAGCAGATGTTCAGCAGGGCTATGCTCTAACAAAGCCAGCTGCCAGACCAGCCCCCGGACAGAGGCTGTGCCCTCGGCCTTCTGCCCTCGCACACCTGCCTGCTGCTGGGCTCCCACCAGAGCGCAGTGAGGACTCCCACTGGCCTGGAGACCTCTGAGGTCACAGGAGGTCTGAGTACAGAAGAGGAAGCCAGGGTGCAAGGCCACGCGACTCTCCTCCAAGCTGACGGACGTAGTCTGAAGCCCTCTGAGGAGTTTGTTTTGGTGCCACAGGGAGAGAAACCATGGGCACAAACACCTGCACAAAAGCCAAAGATAAGGCTAGAACTAGGCAGCTTGTTCTACAAGAGTTTTCTCCCCAGAGACGATCTCCAGACAGAGGAGCCCAGGAGCCCTGGGGAAAGCATCCATCAGCCTGATATTTAGTGACACACGGCTCCAACTGAACCATGTGTGTGACTGATCTCGTCTCCCCAGGGCAGATACACCGTCACTAGATCATGTCGATCGAATACAAAAGCCTGTGCTGTTGAGAACACAGAAGAGAGTGTTGATGAGCCCACTCTGCTCATGGGAATATAAAGTGGCACAGCCACTAAGAAATCAGGGTGGAGGCTTCTCAAAAACTAAAAGTAGAACTATTGCATGACCCAGCTATACCACCCTCTGGTGCATACTCAGAGGGGTCAGTGAGCACACCGCAGCAAACAAAAAATCTAAAGTGACCGTGAGCTCAAGTGAGCGAGAGTAATCACAAAAAATGTAAATATATTTTCTCACATTTATATTTTGTTCATGGCAATAAAACAGGCAGAGACAAACACACTATTCAAACAGGAGGGGAAAAACTCTAGGGGTTTTGGTTAACCACAGATTTAATTTGAACCTAAAGTGTTAAAAACAACAGCAAAAAAAAGGAACCTGTGGCTATTACTGTAGTAACTAAAACAGGTTTTAGCATTTAGGTACCTAGTAGGTGGCAGCCTGGTACAAAGTATTTTATTTCTGCATCTCTGTTCCTAACCCCACAAGAGGCACATACCCTTTACCCACAGGGTCTGCCGCCCTCTGCATACCTAGTAGTTCCCGCCCCTGCCTCTGCCCAGGCTGTCGCCTCTTGCCCCTAAAATCCCACATCCGCTTCCTGAATTGTCTAGAGGTTGAACGTCTTCATCTTTAAGCCCACACAGCACTTTCTTCAGAGCGTCTCCCATCTGCCCGCCCCTCCTGGCTGGCTAAGTTTTGTAGTTGTTAGTGTGACTTCCTGACTAGTGATGAACTCCCTGTGGGCCAGGCCTGGCCTACTCCTCCGATTCTTGTCTAAATGAGGCCTAACCAACTGATAGCTATGTTTGCCAGACTAAGGCTAAAATGTCGTGCCCACTTTTAGGACACATGCTAGAAGTGAATGTGACCAATCAGGGACTCAGTACCCGGGATGGCCAAGGGACGAGAAAAGACTTACGGGGAAGCCCTCAGGAGCGGTCAGGAGAGCCTCAGGTACGATACAGATGTGGAGGAGACTGCCCCAGAAGAGAGGGCAGGTGGGACAGGTGGGACGGACCCTGGCTGGGCAGTGATAGGCCAGCACAGTCCCCTTGCCACGTCTAGTCACCAGCCAGGAGTGTCCCGGGAAATGCACACCCGCAGTGCAGGTGTGAGGGACCCTCAGTCAGCCCCACCCCAAGACTTCTCCCCAAGGTTCTCCTGAGCCAGGATGAAGGGCACTCTGCCGTGGCATTGCCCTAACACAGGGTCCACGTATAGATGCCACCTTCCAACCCCCGATCATCAGTTGGGCTTCACGCCCACCTACTGGCCTGTGGTGGGGCTGGGATTCCTGCTCGGCTCCCTGTGACTTCACAAGTGTGTCTGGCTGACGGTGCCGCGGTGCAGCTTGGGAGCAAGGAGAGGCGTCTGGACACACAGCTGGGGCCATCGTCACCATGAGCAGCTGAGTGCCGACAGCAGTGCCGAAGCTCAGCCCAGTTCACAATCTGCACGATGAACTCAAGTCTGGCCGGCTGTGTGAACAACTTGCCCTGGTTTAACTTTGCATCTCTCTCTCAGGGCTCCGGAACTGTGGGATCTCTCTGTCCTCATCTTTAGATGGCTGATAACCCCACTGCCTGCACTGCCATTATCTCCCTTAACAACTGCACCTCACTTTTCATTTTGACGACCCTGCCGTGCTAGAGACACAGCCCACATTCGGGGCTGGTGGGCTCTGCGTAGAGTCGCGGGCACTTCATGTATGAATCCCGCGATGACATTTTACCTTCCAGGTCTTCTGCTTCTTCCTTGGTTTTCTGTCATCATCAGAACAGACAAGGTTGCTTTGCTCAGCAAGTGCTTTACAATAAATTGACCATTTTGTTGGATTTTGCACTCAAGTATTTTGTCTTATGCTCTAGAGTTGAATGCAACTGATTGGAAATCCCTAATTTCATCCCTGAATATCTATGTGAACTTGTATTGGTATCACCCAGTCCCTGAGCTACTCTTTTCTCATCTATAACATGGGTATTAAGTCGCCGCTTAAGTTGTGAAGCATGGGTATGGCGATGCAAAGCCTAGGACGTGCAGACCATGAGCCAGTTGCAATAACTCCTCTCTTGCTCAAGTGCCTTCTTCCTACGAGCAAAGCTGGGAGTCGTTTCCATGCTTCTCACAGTTTGGCACCAGACTTCCTTTCCATGACTCATGGTCTCGCGAGGCAACCGGGCAGCCCTTCTGTAGACAGTTGGAAGCTCTAGTGATCAGAGTTTTCTTTGTGTCGAGTCGGCACTGACCTCTGCCGGAGAAGAGCAAAGCCAGCTTTCATCACACTAGCTGAGGCTGATGTTTCTTTCTTTTCTTGCTCTGCAGTGAACAGAGTATTTGCCAGGCCCGGGCTTCCGTGATGGTCTACGATGACACCAGTAAGAAATGGGTACCCATCAAGCCTGGACAGCAGGGATTCAGCCGGATCAACATCTACCACAACACTGCCAGCAACACCTTCAGAGTCGTTGGGGTCAAGCTACAGGATCAGCAGGTGAGTCCCAAGTCACAGAGCCGGTCAGGCCTGTGCCCCGCCCCAGGGAGAGGTCAGGGTTCAGATCTGAGGGTCCAAAGCCAAGGTGTGAGACCTTCCGCGAACCCTCTGCTCTGAGCGTCCATATCCACATCTGCCAGGTGGACCCAATAACGCGTCTGTGGTGTTCTCAGATTAGGATGAAATAGATGATGTGGAAAAGCCTGGAAAGCCACAGTGCACACAGGTGATAGTCTCATCTGTGTTTATACATCTCACCCTAAGGTAGCCATTCAGATTTTTAGTGTATCAGTCCTCATTCTTACTTTGGAAGAGTATCAGGGTGAGTGGAGAATGGGGACTGTTTCTCTGCCCATCCTGGGTGAATCAGGTGGTTGTGAGCGCACCGCTCAGTGCCTGTGCACACCCAAGGCAATGACCTTTGTCCACCAACTCATGAATGTCACTCACATCCCTGAGCCTCGGCAGTGTGCTGGGACAGAGACTACAATCAGGCTACCCAGACAAGGGCTGCCTGCCCCTCAGGGCAGGGCCTCAGGGACCCTCTCCAGCTGCCTCTTGGAGCCTGATCAGGGCATTTTAACCAGTGAAGTTAACAGCTCTGCGGCTTCAGCATTCACGAAAAAACCCTTTGTAAGCAGCATTTCTAGGAGCCTGGCCTCACTGAGGAGCAGGCTACCTGCTGTTTCTTTTTGTTGTTGTTGTTGAGACAGGGTCTCGCTTTGTAGTTCAGGCTAGCTCTGAGCTCACTATGTAGCCCAGGCAAGCCTTGAACTCAGCAATCCTCCTGTCTCTGCCTCCCGAGTGCTGGGATGACAGGCGTGAGCCACCATGCCCGGCACTGTGGTATGTGGTATTGATTGTTGGTGGGCGTGAGTCTCCACATCCAGCATCGTATGTGGTTACCGGGGATCGAACTCAGGACCTTGCGCTTGCAAGGCAGGCATCCGAACCACTGAGCTAACCCTCCGGTCCTACCTGCTGTTTCTGAAAGAGCCTCGTGCTGGCAGTCAGAAGAGAGAACCGAAACTTGGGTTCTGTTTTTAGTGGGATCTATTGAATGGGTTTCTGCTGTGGCCAAAATAGCCCCATCTGGTTTCACATTCCGTGGCTGAGTGGGATGTCCCTCTTCAGGACCACTGAGGTAAGGCAGTGTAACCCTGGACACTTCGTACTTCCAGTGGGAGGCTGCTCCCTTGTTGACGAGCCTTCACGGTATGAAAGTTTTCTAGAAATCTGTTAAAAACTGCTTCCCTGTCCTTCTAGTTTACTATCTCTAAATCTGCACACTGTGCCAAGCAGGGTGTATAGAATATTTGTCCCCAGTTATGGTGACAGTCAAAAACATCTCACAGACTACAGAGCACTCCATGGGTAGTGGGAGCTGGGGCAAAATCACCCTGGTTGAGAGATTTTTTTTTTTTTTGAGACAGGGTCTCGCTTTGTAGTTCAGGCTGGCCCTGAGCTCGGTATGTAGCCCAGGCAAGCCTCAAACTCAGCAATCCTCCTGCCTCTGCCTCCTGAGTGCTGGGATGACAGGCATGAGCCACCACGCCCGGCACTGTGGTATGTGGTATTGATTGCTGGTGGACGTGAGTCACCACGCTCAGCATTGTATGTGGTTACCGGGATCCAACTCAGGGCCTTGTGCTTACAAGGCAGGCACCGGAACCACTGAGCTAAATCTCTGGCCTGATTGAGAACTTTTGACCCAAGATTTTTTTACACCTATTGTACACTGGGAGTGGTGGCATATGTCTGTAATCCCGGCACTTGGGAGGCTGAAGTGGGAGGATCATTGTGAGTTCAAAGCCAATGTGAACTATATAGTTAGACCCTATCTCAAAAACAAGAAAGGAAAGAAAGAAAGAAAGAAAGAGAGAGAGAGAGAGAGAGAGAGAGAGAGAGAGAGAGAGAGAGAGAGAGAGAGAAAGAAAGAAAGAAAGAAAGAAAGAAAGAAAGAAAGAAAGAAAGAAAACAAGCCTTTATCTGCTCTAGTTTCTGAGTCACAGTGATGTCCCCTAAGTAATTGTTCTATTGTGATGAGTTTTCAATTCTTTTCATGCCACGTAGTCACCCTGTAGGGCACACTGGGCAGACAGCAGAGTAGGGTGGGAAGGGCAGCAGACAGGAAAGCACCTCTTCCCAACCGTCCCTGCCCACTTTAGAGGAAACTACACAATGAGGAAGAGGCTTTTTTCACATCCAGGGAGGGGCAGGTTATGTTGATTCTAACTTAGAGATCTCTGGGCATCTGACAGAGAAGTAGCAGGCGTCGCCTTTGTCTCCAGTGCTCTCATCATTGCTGAGGCACAATACCAGACACCCACAAATGAAGGAGGAGAGGTTTATTTTGGCTCCCAGTTTCAGAGATCTCAGTCTATGGATAGCGAGGCAGATCCAAAGAGAAAAACAGCCTAGTGGGAGGGCTTGGTGGAGGACAGCTCCTCACATCACAGTGGCCAGGAAGTAGAGAGGTGGGAGGAACTGGGGAAGGAGAGAAACCCTTCCGGGCCCCCCCACCCCGCACATGCACGCACATGCACGCACATGCCCGCCTCCTGTCAGGAGCCACGTCCTCATAACTAGTCATCTCTACTCTCCCCGCAGACCGGTGACCTTCCAAGACTTCGGCTTTTGACGAACGCTTTAGATCAGACTGTAACAGCCTCCCCTTAGAACTGTGTGTCCAAGAGACGGGCTCCTTGCACGCGGTTGAGGCCGCCTTCCCGGGGGTGGGCATGTTGGCTAGGAGAGAAAGAGTAATTCCTAGTTAACAAGGCCTTAGGGAAAGTGGGAGAAGCTGATCGGAAATAGCTTTCCAGGACCTCAAGAGAAAAAGGTAGGTTTCCCGTCATTGTGAACCACTTTCTTAAAATGGCGAAACATGTAAGAGACTAAGACTCCTAGTCCTATATATTTAATGTTATTATGGATCGTTAAGCATTTTTCTTCTCTTTTTTCCATTACTGGGGTTGAACCTATAACCCACACATTGACCTATGTCCCCGCCTTTTCAAGACAGGGTCTGGGCTCAAACTTGCTGTTCTGTGGTATCTTTTCCCATCTGTTATTTCAGTCTCCCAATAACCCTGTAAGCACATGATGTAGAAATTATGATCCACATTTAAATTGCTAAATAGGCAGATACTCATTTGTGGCGAAGAGGGCAGATAAGTCACTGTACTATTAGTCAAGGTCTAACCTGAATCTGATGTTAAGAGAGAAAAAACTCAGGGATTTTTAGTTGAGACCACGTGGTGGCTACCAAATATTTTAGTGAGTTCACAGGTTAAAGTAACAGCAGTGACATGAATAAAATGATTGAATTGATAAAAATAAAATAGCAGGGTAAGTTAATAGAGGTGAAGTCCAGAAGGAGGGGGACCACAGTCCTGCCCCTCACTGGACCAGCTGTCCCTCACCACAGTGTTAGGGCCAAACTGGGGTGGCACCGACTGGAATCTCCAAGAGAGGCACCTAGCTGGTAGGGGTCTAAAAGCCTTGTGACATGCAGAGCAACAAGAGCTACTTTCTGGAGAAGAGAGAAACTGAAGAGGGAGGGGCTACATTTTTCAACTCTGCCATGTGAAGGCAAATCCCACTTTCCACATGTGCGACAGAGAGCAGATCAAACAATACTGTGTGGACAACACAGTCAGGAAGACCTGGACTCAGAACAAGAACTTCTACAAGTGCCCGTGGTTTGGGTCCAGTTTCGAACGTGGGTGGACAGTCAGTCCCCATTGCCAAATGTACACAGAGGGTGGGGATCACATGGTGTTTACAGGTGGGGCTCTGGGGAAGTGCGTAGGGTGAGATAAGGGCATCACAGCATAGGCCCTGACCGAATCCTTGTGGCTTTATCAAGGGAACGAACAGAAGGACACACACCCATACACTCCCTGCACTTTGTGGAGACTTTGCGGCAGGACACCATCATCAGATGTGGGACCTTGGCCCCTGGAACTGCGAGCTGATTTCTTTCATCTCTTGTCTTTATAAGGTTAACCTGTAAAGTTAGGGATTACAGCAAGGAAAAACAGACTGATACATACGCCACATACTGTTCAAGAATGCAGTGTGGCCGGGCATGGTGGCTCACACCTGTCATCCCAGCACTCGGGAGGCAGAGACAGGAGGATTGCTGAGCTCGAGGCTTGCCTGGGCTCCATAGTGAGCTCAGGGCCAGCCTGAACGACAAAGCAAGACCCTGTCTCAAAAAAAAAAAAAAATTTAAGAATGCAGTGTGCTGCACAGTGGACCCGTGGGCTGCGTGGCCTTTTGGTAAGATGATGAGAAAGACATTAGAAAGAGATTTGGAATGGATATACCCCAAAAGTCTTAGCCACTCCGTGGATTCTGTTGTGGAGCTACACAAGTACATAGGGTCAGGAAGATAGTTTACCACCAAGTTCCTTTTTTGTAAAGGGCTCTTCAGTGTTGTTACTCAGAGCCCTCAAAAACATATTCAACAGTACTTGGAGTTGCAAGAGCTTCCTTTAAAGGAGCAGGAAAAGCACCTACGCTCTCCAAACAAACATGTGCTAATGTCGCAGTAAGGGACACTTTCCGTTCAGAAAAGGGCAACCTTTGAAAATAAGTTTATCCTTCAGCAAGCACCCAGATCAGTCCTGCCAAATCTTGAAGAATATTGTTTTTTAATAAAGCTAGTTAAATGAGGTTGAAATTTTAAATTGAAAAAAGGTTAACTTGATGAACACAAACCCACGAGAAAACTGTGTAACCCTCCCGGTCCCTTCTATTCCCTCCAGTGACTGCTCATCACACTTTTCCATATTTTGGATGAGCACGCTCCTCCTCCCGGAACCTGGTCACCCAGAGATTCCACATCACCAGATTCTAAATCTCATTTCCTAAACAGCCATCAAATCACTGGAGACAGCAGTGATACATAGCAAAGAATGTTCTGTTCCTTTCCTTTGTTATCTCTCAATCATTTTTTGATATGAAATGATTTCCGGGCTTTCTCCCATTTACATTTTCCTTTGGCTTGTCCCACCTTGTTAATGTCTACTAAAAGTCCAGTAACAAAAATAAAACTGAACACAGAACTTGTGGTATGGACTTAGGAGGGCAGAATAGGGCAGGTTCTTGTCTGTGTCGCTCTGGTGATTTTACCACTGTTAATGGGTACTCTAATCTTCAGAGGACATCTGTGCTTCAACCGTGACCACTTTCCAGTTCTTTTCGTGCAGTACTCCATGAAAAGCCTCCAGCCCTTTCTCTGATGATCCAGAAGTAAGCCTAGTCATCCCCACTCAGTTATTTCACTCTACCTGTGTATGCAGGATCGTCTCTACTCTTAGTACAAAGAGTGAAAAATACAGAACCACCTACGAACATCTGTGTAGAGATGTTGACCAAAATATCTGCCTATCGGTCTGTGACAATTAAACTGGGAGGCGAATGCAGCTCGGTAGGTGAGTTAGCACACTTGCTGTCTTACACTCCTAGGTCTCTTCCTGATGGGCCCACAGCTGACAGAGCTGTCCCCACCTCAGATCACAGAGCCCTAGCATCTCAAGGCCACGTGAGACCTGCCTTAGTACTTCTCTCTTTGCTGAGGAAAAATATCTGACACCCACAGTTACAGGAGGAGAGGTTCATCTGGCTCACAGTTTGTACAGGCTTTGGTTCATAGTCAGCAGCTCCAAGGCGGGGTGCATGGGAGAGAGTGTCACAGGAGAGAAACAGTTCATGGTGGGCAGAAGGCAGCAAGGCAGCAGGCAACAAACAGCGCAACAACTATCTCATATTTCACGCAGGCTGCCCACCTTGAGGCAGGTAGCACTCACACTCTTAATTCTGGCATTGTACCACAAATCAACTCCAGCATCACACCCTTGATCCCAGAAGCACAAAGCCTCGATCCAGCTACCACTGAAAACCCCACATATGACCACATGAGGCTTAGGAGGGAGGATCTAGATACAGGTTATTGCAGGACCCGAGAAGTGTCTTGTCCCTCTCCTAGTGAACTCTGTCCATCACATGCCTGGTGACCGGCCACGCAGCCTCATCCAGATGCTGCCTGCCTTCTCCAAGAGCTTCCTGTAGCCCAGCTGGTGCTGACCAAAAGCCTGCTGTGGGCCAGGACCTGTGTGAGGTCTTCATGAGTAGGACCCAATCCTCACCAAGCACTGAAGAGTGCCATACCACCAACCTATCTTTCTGTGTCACAGAGCAGGGAACTGATGACTGGTAAGTTCCTTGATGTTAGTCCACACGACTCCAACCTCCAGGGTTGGAGCACTGAGCTGGTGGCCCCCGCCTGCCGAGCCTTCTGCAGCCTCCACGGTCTTGATGAGCTCTTCTTACTAAATGCAGTTCTCAAAGCCATTCTTTTTCTTTTTCCCTTTTTCTTAGTGCTAGGAATCAGACTCAGAACTTCAGCTGGGCTCATTGAGCTTAGTACCCCTGAGCTGCACCCTCAGCTTGGCCTTTCTCCTTTGTGAGTCTGGAGGAGCGGTTCAGAGATCAGACAGACCAGGTGTTCAGTCGTGACTGCTGTGAGCCACTGCGTGCCTGGGTGCTGTCCTGTCTTCCTATCTTTCCCTGCCAGGCCTCGCACTGCTTCTAGTGGTCAGTTGATAGTTGTTGTTTGATTAATAATAAAGACATTAATAATGCTGCATATTTATGTAGCATATTGACTTTTCCAAGTTTATAAGCTTATTCTCTAGTACTAAACATGCAGAGGCCCGTGGGAGGCAGCAATCAGCATTACAAGAGTGTACCCCGAAGGAGGCTTCTGTCTAGGAGAAATGAGTGAGGTGCAGCTGAGGTGTGTGTTGCAATCTGCTCCTCACAGGGGCCCCGCGAGGCCCGTGGAGCTGCTATCACGTGCCCCTTTCGTGACTGCAGAAAGCGAGCCCCACAGGCGGCCTCCTTCCCTGCAACCTGACTCCCAGCCCGGCCTTGGCCGCTGAAGGCAGGGGCCACACAGCATCGTTATGTGAGGGAGACGAGGGGCTTCTCAGACCCTCGCTGGCTGTAGGTTTCTCCCCTCCCCAAGCACCAGCTGTCCCGTGGTATGGAGGGTGAGGTCTCAGCCACCAAAGCTCCTCCCAGCTCGCTCATATTTTGCATATTGACACACATTTCTCTCTCTTTTCACCTCCAGGTTGTGATCAATTATTCAATAGTGAAAGGGCTGAAGTACAATCAGGCAACGCCAACCTTCCACCAGTGGCGAGACGCCCGCCAGGTCTACGGCTTAAACTTCGCCAGTAAGGAAGAGGCAACCGCATTCTCCAACGCAATGCTGTTTGCCCTGAACATCATGAATTCCCAAGAAGGAGGTAAGTGGGGCCTGGGTTCAGCCAAACCCTCCCTGTTCCTCCCAGGCCTCTGTGCCTCCTGGCCCTGCCACTGCCTTGTGTGACATTCCGTGAGCCCCCAGAAAACCCTGCTGCCCAACTCTGGCTTTAGGGACATGTGAGCAGAAGGAAGGAGAAAAACAAGCTTGTGCCTCTGACCGTGAGAAGGTCAGGAGTGCTGGTGCTCTGGCCCACTTCAGCCATGATCTAGAACATGTCTGCCAGATGAGAGGACAACCGACAGCTTATTCTTGGAGTCCGCTGCTCATGTGTTTCGCAGGGTTTACTAAAGAGTATAGGAGACCCGGGACCCTTCAGCACACTGTAAGGATTGGCTCCTACTCATGACGACCTCACACGGGCCCTGGTGAGGCAGAACAGATGCGGACTGAGTGGAGTCCTCCCCCTCGAGGGACTTAGCATTTTGGGGTAGACAGATTCACAAACAGCAACTCTTCGTGTACTCCGGGAGTGTTTAATAAAGGTGTGTGCAAGGTACCTGGGAGACAAGAAAAGACACAAGGAACTCTGCCCATCTGGGTCACCAGGAGGCACCGACGGTGACCCTCGAGCCACAACCCTGAGGGTCAGTTCTCCAGGAGGCAGCAATACAAGTGGGCAGAGTCGCTGCCTTGGCAAAGGCCGGTGGCAGGGGCGTGGGGCAGCACACGAGCACTGGGAAAGCACATGTGCAGCACATCTGGAGCCCGGGACGCAGGTAGGGAAGAGGCCAGAGGTGAACCGGGAAGGCCGGGGCTGGTGCTGTAAGCGTGGGGTGGGCTGGACCCTCGGCTGGACGATGGGACAGGGCTGGCGAACGCTCCTAAGAAGAGCGGACAGAGCAGACAAGCAAAACCGCGTGGGGCTTTTACGGGACACCTGCAACAGTAGCCTTAGAGGGAGGACGAGGCCCCGTCCGGGTGTCTTGATCTCTGCGGATGCGTCCCCGCAAGTGGCTGGACCTAACCCTGCTGCGGACGGTGGTTAAGAACCAGGCTTGGCGTCACAGCACTCAGCTGAGCCATGGTTCTGCCCTATTCTAGCTGAGGAATGCTGGGTAACAAGTTTTCTGTGCCTCAACGTCCCTCTCCAGAAATGGGGACGTTTAGTGTTGTGTTTACATTTCAGTGAGCTGGAAGGTGAGGTGGGTAGCAGAGCACCGGGCACACCGCCATCCTCGGTGTCGGTATTTACGAGGGATCCTGTTATCATGGTTGCCGCCGCTGCCACTGCCGGGCTAAGGAGGGGTCAGGCCCTGCGGGGCTCGTGGGGCAAAAGGCAGGTGTGTTGGGCCTGACACACAGGAGCCTGGGGCCCAGTCTGAACCAGAGAGTGTTTTTAAATTCATAGAGGGGGCTGGGGATTTAGCTCAAATGGTACCGCACCAGCCTTGGACACACCAGGACCGGGGTTCAATCCCCAGTACTGCAAAAAAAAAAAAAGTTAACATAAACGCATAGAGACCGGCTTTGGGTGTGTGTCTCGCAGGGTGTGTGGAATCTGTGAGGAGAGCTGCAAGATTGGGCCCTGCGGGGTTAAGAAGGGAGCCCAGGGCTGAGGCACAGGGGCCCCAAAGCTGTTGCCCAACTCTTTCTCCACCAAGCAGCTCGGCGTGCCTCATGAGCCCAGTGCCCACCTCCACCTGTCCCGTTTGTGTGGTTATTTTATCTCTACCTTAGGGTGTGTTAAAGGCCCAAAGACGGTTAATGTAGTCATTCAAAGCAAGTCCCTCAGTTAAATAAAAACTACTAGTTGTTTCGTTAAGTTCACATCACATCACAAGGAAATGACGTCTGCCTAGCAAGTGCAAGGTCCCTGGTTCAATCCCCGGTAACCACATACAACAGTACCTCAATCCGTACCGCATACCACAGTGCCGGGCGTGGTGGCTCACACCTGTCATCCCAGCACTCAAGAGACAGAGATAGGAGGATTGCTGAGTTTGAGGCTCGCCTGGGCTACATAGTGAGCTCAGGGCTACCCTGAACTACAAAGCGAGACCCTGTCTCAAAAAAAAGAAAAAGAAAAAGAAAGCCATGCCCTGTCACAAGGACGGTAACTTCTGGGTGTCAGATCTGGGCCTCGGGCTCCCGCCTCTCATGTGGGTTGACTGGGTGTCCCAGGGGTGTGGGCGCAGCATCCCCGTGGCCTGGTCTGAGAGCGGCAGCAGAGTAGCCGTGGCTTCCAGTGCACCGGTGGGAGGACCAGGGCCCTCTGAGGACTGAGCTGTTTGCTGGGCTGAGTAAACTTGCTGTGCTTCAGGCACAGGTCTGCCTGAGGTGTGCGGCTCGGTGGGTTTACACCCCTGTGTCCCCAGTGCCACCACAGTCTGACAGCGTCCTCAGCCCACTTCCGGGCACACACACAGTCCACTTCCAGAGGCAGCGTGGTTGAGACGGCTCTTAAACTTCGCCTCATCACGCGGCGTGTTAGTTGTGTGGTACAGCCGTGTGTCACATGGCTCCTGAGGCCCACTTTCTGAAGCTGAGGGTTAAGGTCAGAGAGGTACCTGGTGCCTCATAAACTCGGCCGTGCACCCGCCTCCCCTGGGCGGCCCTGGCTCTGAGGCTGTCGTCCAGTTCCAGGGCCTGCGAAGGGCCGCTCCTCAGATGTCCTCCCTGAGGCTCAGCGCCTCCCAGACCGGGTCTGGCCCCCTTCCCCTCCTCCCCTCGTGTGTAGCCCGACGCTCCCCCTGGAGTTCCCGCTCCTATGGGATGCAGGACCCTCAGAGCAAACCTGAAAGCCAAGCGCATCCGCCCCGCTCAGCGGTCCCCGGGCTCTTGGCTGACTCTTCCCGCGACCCTGGGAGACGCCACCAACACTGTCCCTGCTCCCTAGACCCAAAGCTGGCCCAGAAGGGAACCAATTTCCCTGTACTCCTGCAGCCACGAAATTAGCTGCCACCTGAAGCCGGTCACTTGCTTGTGTGGCTTGTACTGTCCGTGTGCTGCCAGGGGCGGGGGGACAGGCCTCGGGTTCCTGTCTGTTGCTCTGAAGGAAGCCTGTTACTGACCTGGGGTTCTTGACGTTACTGGTAGAGGAGTGGGTAAAACAGTAATATTTTGCTACCTGACTTCCACGTGTCAGGTAGAAAAGATCTTTTTTCCTGACAGAGTATGTCTTCTTGAGTTGTTCTTCAACCTCAAGCCTCACCTGGGAAAGCTGAAGTCGGTTTTCCAGATAAAGTTAGACCAGTAATCATCTTGGAGCCTGCTGGTCTCCGCTCCTGGGTGGAGGAGGAAGCCCGGCATCCCTCACGGGCTTCTGGGTCCCACTCACAGCACGGGTCAGGAATTCTCCAGGGGATGGAGACGGGCACCCTCCGGCTTCCTGGGGCTTCTTCTGTAGGACTTGTCCCCTGGAGGTTGTCCGGGGTAGGGAGGGGCTGTGGGCGCTGACCCTCCACTCTTCTAAGAGAACAGGGAGGAGGCAGGGTGTTGGCCGGCTCGGGGCGCCCCCGTCCGGAACAGTGCCGCAGCCAGCGGTGCTGGCCATGCGGGTCACTGAGGATCCACTGCCCCGCGCACCCGACGACCATGCAGCCCCCCTCCCAAGGAGGGCGAACAGGCACAGGGAGAGTGACGGTGGCTGGGGCTGTAGCACTAGGCTCTCTGGCTTTCACCAGGCTGCTTCTCAGGCAGCCCTTCCCTCCCGCTCCTAAGATATGCTCCTACCCACCATGGCCCCTTATGGGGCTAAGGGAGTACTTCCTGAGGCACCGGAGCCCTCCCGCTTGGGCTTCCATGTCCTGGGTACTCAGGCCAGCAAGAGTTCAGTTAGAGGCCTGTGGCCAGAGAGGGCTGTACCTGTCAGGGCTTTGGTGGGATTGAAACGTAAGGTCAGGCCTCGGTTACGGCTTCTCTGGGACTCGCCTCTGCTTCCACGGGTCAGAGAGCCAGCAAGCTCCTGTGACAAGCTTGCGTTCCCAAGCTCTGCCTGTCCCAGCCCCTGTGTCTCCTCATCTGGGGACCCCATAGACTGGGAGCCCCATAGACAGCCTGGGAGCCTTGCTCGTGGCAAGGTTCTAACCCTAGAAGGAGATGACCGTGGCCACAGGCGTCCAGGTCAGCACTCTGCCTTCTAACAGACTCGATCTGCTCTCTGGTAGCAGCTCCAGAAACCATCTCCCTCTGTCTTCCTCCACCCGCATCTGCGGTGCTGTCAACTCGATCTGGTCAGAGCCAGCCAGCCGCCGTGTGGACAGGGCTCTCGGCCCCCTCCAGCTCCACTCCCTCCCCGCTCTAGCTCATTTCCTTATCAGCCATCAGTTCACCGTTGAAGAACCTCATAAAGGCTACTACTTCCGTGTGCTGTTATATGGCCCAGCGGCTGACTCACTGTGTGACCTTTGAAATGTCGATTTGGACCTAGATCTCTACAAGTCTCTGCTGCTCTAGTGGCTTTGGGCTCAGGTCCATCCTCTGGGCTGGCATGAGTTGTAATTCACTTGTAAACGCTGCCAGCATGACCATGCTGAGTGCAGGAAGAGCAGAGTCTGTAAGGAAAGCGAAGGTGAAGGCCCTTCTCCGCCTCCCAAGGGCCCCGCGCGCTCGGAGCAGCTGCAGAGCCAGCAGCCTGCCTCCCCCAGAACAGAGCCTGCAGTCGCCTGCAACCTTGTTAGTCCTGACCGGCCCCGCCGCTGCCTCTGCCAGGCGTCTTTGTGCTCCTCTGAACGGATGGCTCTCCCCCGCCGGCCCGTGCACATGGTCCTGCGGCACAGCTCTGCATGGCCCTGAAACTTCCCGAGGGGAGGGCCTGGAGCATCTTCTGCGCGGCATAGTCCCTTGTTACTGCGTGCTAGAGAGCGCCAGGACCCAGCCCCTCTCTGACCTCTGGGTCAGTGAGTGCCAGGGACCCGCGCCCGGAGGGGGATGCACCCCGCTTGCCTGGGACAGAAATCCCCGGCACCCCTCTGGCTCCCCCACGGTACCTCTCCATTTGGCCAGCGTGTCTGTGTCCTTCAGGAAGGACATGAGCCGCCGAGGCACTGAGGACCCGCAGTTGGAGGCGAGTCAGACAGAAGCGTGTGTAGCCCGGATCCACTCCGTGTGACTGGCACCCAACCAAGACACAAGGGGTCTCCACAGATTCGGCGGAGACCCTGATCGTGTCAGAACTGAATGAAAGTGCAGGGCACCCGGCCGGCGCCCACAGAGAGCAGGAGTACTGCCTGGTGTGGAAGCCACACTCCGAGCATCACAGTGCTGCGCTGTGAGCAGAGGAACCGGTTCCCCGGGCCTGCTTCTGTTCCTTACTCCAGAGTGTGCGAGCCTTCCAGGTCAGAGCGGTGTCCCACCCTCAGGCGGCCAGGGTGCTCTACTGAAAACCGTATTAAAAATGCACCATGTGAGGCCGGAGGGTTAGCTCAGTGGTTCTGGTGCCTGCCTCACAAGCGCAAGGTCCTGAGTTCAATCCCCGGTAACCACATACAATGCTGGATGTGGTGACTCACGCCCACCAGCAATCAATACCACATACCACAGTGCCAGGCGTGGTGGCTCACGCCTGTCATCCCAGCATTCGGGAGGCAGAGACAGGAGGATTGCTGAGTTCGAGGCTTGCCTGGGCACCATAGTGAGCTCAGGGCCAGCCTGAACTACAAAGCGAGACCCTGTCTCAAAAAAAAAAAAAATCCAAAACCACACCACAGTGTAAGCAACCTTATGTTACTCACTATGTTACCGAGACTGGCTTCAAAATCCTTCACTTAAACAATCTTCCTGCCTTAGCCTCCCAAGTAGCAGGTACTTAGAGACATACACCACAATGCTGAGCTCTACCTTTTGCTTAAAACATGTTAGGTGCCCCATTTTTCACTATTTCCCTCCTGTGATAAAGGCCACGGAGGATGCAGTGCTGCTCCTGCTTTGGCTCCTGAACAGCACCATCTGGTGTTTGAGTCCATATCTTCTTTCTTGTCTCTGATGCTCCAGTTCCTGAAGCGGCAGGGTCAGCCTGGACAAGGTCCACCGAGTCCCCCAGCGTGTCGCAGTGGGCAGGGCAGCCGCCTGGCACAGTGAAAACCAGCGTGCCCGTCCCACCAGACCTGTGGAGGTGGACCACTCACTTTGAATTTGCTGAGCCAGAATTTAACTCTGATTTAAGAAAAAGCACCGATTCCCCTGTCACCAGTTCTGGTATGCGCCCAGTGTTCTTGATTTGGTTTGTAACTCACAGAGCTGTTCTCAGTCTGGGGAGCACCCCATCCCCAGCCTGGTCCCAGGGCTGTCTCCAGTGCCCACACCCCTGACACGAGCCCACTTGTCCGGGGCAGCTGCGGAGGCTGTGGCAGGTTCCCACAGCAGGCTGGCTCTGCCTCCTGTCGTGTCTGCCCTGTCATGTGAGCGTCGGGGTGCTCCCTACAAACTCACTCTCTGTCTCTCCTGGAGACTACACTCAAGGTGTTATATGGGTCTTTCATAATTTAGGAGACAGGTTTTATAGACCATGAATTTCATTTCAGGGTAATATAAAGACTCTAATAAAATGCTTATTATAGAAAGGGAGTGATTTGGTCTGGCAGGGTTTAGAGCTCCTGTCCTGGAAATTCGGGAAACTGGACTGGCTCCTTCTCACCCTCCCCTGACTTCTGAGCCCTGCCTGGAGGGCGGAAGCACCTGTGGCTGAGGAAGAGTGGGAGAGGAATATAGCTGCCTTGCTTCCCCGGAGACAGCAGCACAGATGGTGTAAAGAATGCTCATCAGGGGCCGGAGATTTAGCTCAGTGGTTCTGGCGCCTGCCTCGCAAGCGCAAGGTCCTGAGTTCAATCCCGGAAACCATATAGAATGCTGGGCATGGTGACTCATGCCCACCAGCAATCAATGCCACATACCACAATGCCGGGCGTGGTGGCTCACACCTGTAATCCCAGCACTCAGGAGGCAGAAGCAGGAGGATTGCTGAGTTCCAGGCTTGCCTGGGCTACATAGTGAGCTCAGGGCCAGCCTGAACTACAAAGCGAGACCCTGCCTCAAAAAAAAAAGAAAAGAATGCTCATCAGGGGCCGGGGATTTAGCTCAGGGGTTCTGGCACCTGCCTGGCAAGTGCAAGGTCCTGAGTTCAGTACTGGTAATCACATACCACAATACCAGGAGTGGTGACTCACGCCCATCAGCAAGCAGTACCACACACCACAACGCCAGGCATGGTGGCTCGTGCCTGTCATCCCAGCACTCAGGCAGCAGAGGCAGGAAGATTGCTATAAGTTTGAGGCTTGCCTGAGCTACATAGTGAGCTCAGGGTCACCCCAAACTACAAAGTGAGACCCTCTCTCTCAAAAAGAAAAAAAAACAGGGCCAGAGGGTTAGCTCAGTGGTTCCGGTGCCTGCCTTGCAAGCGCAAGGACCTGAGTTCAATCCCCGGTAACCACATAATGCTGGGCGTGGTGGCTCACGCCTGTAATCCCAGCACTCGGGAGGCAGAGACGGGAGGATTGCTGAGTTCGCGGCAGCTTGCCTGGGCACCATAGTGAGCTCAGGGCCAGCCTGAACTACAAAGTGAGACCCTGTCTCCAAAAAGCAAAAAAAAAAAAAAAAAAGAAAAAAAAACAACACACATTAGGAACCAGGCCTTGGTTCCAAATTTCTGTTCCACTCCTCGGGCCCTTGCAAACATGGACATAAAGCCCTGCACATGGCGGGTGGCAGGCAGGGCACTGCATAGCTGTCCTTCAGGTCCGCTCCTCCCCTCCCTGCTTCTTGTCCCTGGGTCCAGCGTTCTTCCATAAAACCACGTTCGGTTCTCTCAAAACTTAACACAGCCATTTTATAGTCATCCCTGTCACACTGGGCCACAGGAGAGGATGTCACAGAAGTGCCTGTAGAAGGCAGAGGTCCGGGCCCCAGGAGTCAGGGAAGAGCCTTCGCTGCTGAGAGACTGAGCTCACACAGGAAACCTGGGAGGGGAGGGGTGGGCAGGGCCACATGAGGAGTCCAAACAGAGCCGTGGCCACACCGCAGCCTCTCCGCCAGCCCAGGCCATCTAGGTTTGAAGGAGCCATTCTGTCCCAAGAGAGCTCTTTCTCCTCAGGCTGAGGACGAGGGTGGGATTCAGGGGAAAGGTGGAGGCCCCAGGAAGTAGGCTCTGGAGGACCAGAGGGGACTGGGCCTATTTGTCTTCTGCTTTGGTTCTCGCTAACAAATCCAGCTGGGCCCAAACATCGAGTGCAGGACCCAGAGCACCTCTGGCATCAGAACCAGGAAGGAGCCTCTCTCCTGGACCTTAGGCCACTGCCTTGTGGAGCACTGGGACAGTGGTCATCCTGCAGAACGCTGGCAGGGAGCTGAAGTCCAGGGCAGCAGTCAGGAGCAGCCCTGCCCCTGCAGATGGGTCTCCAACCATGGGCAAAGCGTCTTCTTGAGCCTCAGTTTCCCCATCTATTAATGGGAAGTGGTGCTACCTACCTGAACCGGATTGTGGGACTAATATCCTGGTGCACAGAAACATGAGGCACAGTGGCGGGAGTCCTTCAGAGCATGGGAAGGACAGTCTGTCCAGCGCACCGTGGACATCCGTGTGGGCATGCTGTGGACCTGCGTCCTGCGCCAGTGTGTGGGAGGGCCTCAGAGTCTCGAGCCTGGTGTGAAGGTCTGGGGTGGGGCCAGACATACCAGTCAGGCATCCCAGACCCCCGGGCCACCTGCACACAGCCAGGATGGCTCTGCTTGGCCAGCTTTATAGGGTGGGGCTCTGAAAAACAGGAAGAGGAAAACCCGGCAGCTTAATGGAGCTCCATGGCTCTGTTGCAGCGGGGTATAGCACTTGTTTTTACCGGCTTCTGGGAGCAGGCGCTCGATCTTTGCTTACCTAGCTTGCTTGAATAGCGTTGTTGTTAATTTCGCAGTGGGGTCTTCCAGCCCCACCCCAGTCCCTGACCGATGCCCAGAGGCCCACTGACTGGCTGCACCACCCGCAGTGCCATGGAAAGCACCCAGGAAAGGGACTTCGAGACCCTTGTGTGAGGAATCAGGCCCAGCCCCATCTCCCTTTGAAGGAAGGGAACGTGGTTGAGTCTGAGATGTCTCAAGTTGGGCTAAGTTTTGCTTCTCATAGAGCTATTTTTGTTAGAAATTATCAACTCACCCCCACCCCAGAAAAAAAGAGAAAAAGGAGGGAAGGAAGGAAAAAGAAATACTGAACCGTGTCTCCCTGGCTGAGAGGCCTCTGGGCTGGTGAGCCCTGGAGGCCGGCCGCTACCTGGAGTGAGGAGGGAGGACAGGCCTCTCCCTGCTTCTGACTTGCTCCCTGGTGGCCACTTTTGGAAAGTGAGACGCAGCTGTTTTCTGACCCAACTCTGCCTTTGTGGTTGCCGAGGCAACAGTCACACAGGTCACTGCACTTTGCTGAGGCTCTGCTGACCTCGCCGAGGCTCTGGCCCCTCGTGCCCTTCGTGTTCCCAGCGTGTTCGAGTCTCGCCTGTCCTCACAGCACACTGCGCCCCAGGCAGGCGCCCCCGCCCCGCACTCCCGCGGAGTTTCTCTTGCTTCTGCCCCAGCAGCGAGCAGCTTTTGGCGCGGTGTTTGTTTCTGGCCGCGCATCCGGTCAGACTGGCACTCGGGCGTCCCGCAGCCCGCGACAGCTCCTCTTCTCCCTGCAGCCCAGGCCCGGCTGCGTCGAGGCTCTGAGGCTGTGTCTGGTGAGTCTTGAGACAGCTCACCCCCACACTGTGCCCTGAGGTTGCCACCTGGACCCCATGTGCTCGCCTTGTCTGCCCTGGCATCGGGAGGCCAATCCTAGGCAGTCGGCCCTCTCCTCCCTCGGCCTGGCCCACCCCGAGGGCCCCCTGCGCGTCATGCTACCCTCGGGCGCCACCGCTCTCACCTGTCACCTCCTGCCACCTTCTGCGAATCTTGGCAGGGCTGTGTCTGCGGAGCTGCCCCGTGTGCCCGCCGTGACACTGCCCGCCCCGCACGGCCCGCAGAGCCTTGCTGCCTGCGGAGGTGCGCGGTGTGTGGCCAGCAGACCTGCTCCTCCAGGCCCCATGCCCACCGCGGCCCGACGCTCCCGGCCCTCACGCCCTCCGCAGACCGAGGAAGCCTCCTGAGCCAGCAGCCTGTGGATCTGGGCTCAAGGTGAGGGGTGCTATCTGTGATTGAGAGACATGGTCACTGGAATTGTCTCACACAGAAATCGCACCCGTCACCTTGGCCTGCCGAGCGCCGCCTGCACCGAGGAGCACCTCCCTCCGCCGCCCGCTGCAGGACCCTCGCTGGGGCCCTGGGTCCACGATCGCCTGGACGTGGACGCCAGCACTGAGCCTTCCCTAGACTTTCTCCCCGTGAAGCGGGGTGTCGTGACGGTGGCACAAGCGATGGCTGTGAAACACGATAGCTGTCTGAGGCCGCAGTGCCCACACCATCCCCAGGGCAGCTCTGGCCTCAGGTCCTGCGGAAGTGGCGCCTGGGCGGCACTCTGTGGGGACGAGGGTGCTCACGCAGGGCTGGGTCGGGCCTGCGCGCCGGAGGTGAGGAAGGTGCATCGGGTTCAAGGTCGGGAGAGTCCTGCTTGGCCTCCGGGGGCCCTTGGCGCTGCTCGTTCCTCAGGAGACCCCGAGTCACAGGTGCTGCTGTGACCTCCCTTAGGAGCTGCCGGCCTGCGCGGTTTACAGCCAGAGGAGGACGCGCCTCCTTCAGGCACAGCCCGGGGCGGCTCCCTGACCGCTGCGGCGAGTTCCTCCGGGCTCCGGCCTTCTGCAGTCCCGTCCTGAGGCAGCACTGAGTGAGCCTTTACGGTGTTGCCCACCAGTGCCCACCAGGGGCTCCTGGTGGGGCCCCTGAGCCACCCATGGGCAGCACAGGGGTTGACAGAGGGCACAGACTAGGCACACCTGCTCATCCTGTCGTGTGGCAGCCTCGAACCCCGGGTTGAGCCATTCCTTTGTGGGCTTCAGTTTCCTCCTTCAAAGGTCATGACGCCCACTGCGCCACGCTGTCCCACGATGAGGTAACCAGGAGTGTGACTTGCTGTGCACACGCATGAGGCTTCCCAGAGTTCCTGTCCCGAGACCCGCTTCTGGGGCCTCACTGCTTAGAACACTCCTGTATCCCAGCCCCGGAGCAAAGTCACAGGCCGAAGGGAAGGAGCGGCCTCCTCCCAACGCGGGCCTCGCGTGGGGCCAGGAGACCGTGGGGCCCGTTGTCTCCACCGCAGCTCACAGCAGCACTAGCGAGAGAGCACACGGGAACCCGGCTCTGATGCCCGCTCACCCCTCCCAGACGGGCCTCTGCTGTGTGTGCCGTCTGAGCAGTAACTTGCCTGGTCAGGGCTCGGTTGCTATGGACCCTGGCCCGGGCCGTCCGTCCTGGCACGTCCTGTCCGCTTTCTCGTCCCACGAGGCAGACGGTCATGCCAGGCCTGGGCCACCTGCTCCTCCACAGAACCTCTGCTCTCCTCGCTTCCCCACGGCCTCTGCTCAGCGCGACCCTGCCCTACGTAGACCCACGCACGCACACGCCACTCACGCCTCTCACTCACTGCGTGTTTCTTTTGCGCTCTGTGTGTCCTTGTGGCTGTCTCTCCTCTGGATTGCTGAGTTCTAGGGGGCAGTTTGCGTCCGCACCGGGTGAGCGAGCGGCATCTCTGAGTCCCCGCGATTCCGTTCTGCGCTCTGCACCAGCAAACACGCGTGAGGCCATTTGGCCTGTGTTGAGCGAGGCGGAGGAGAGAGGCCCGGGTGGTGCAGGGAGTCTGGGGGCAGCAGGCCAGGCCTGGAACTGCGAGGGAGGTTGCATGCATGGCAGAGCTGGGCTCCAGTTCTCAGCGGCGCCAAATCTGCAGCTCAGAGCAGTGCCTGGCAGGCAGCATGGAGCCCTCGGCAAGAGGCGGGAGCTCTTCCCTCTCACCTCCACCCTCCTGCTTCTCTCCGGCCCCTCTGGGACGAATTAGGCCCCCGGAAGGGAAAGCAAGATGCCCCCCACACACAAAAGGCCCAGGTGCAGGACGGAGCTGGGCAGGGCAGTGTGAGCAGGCAGGAAGTGAGGCCTCTGCTTCCCCGCCCAGGCAGCCAGGCCAGGGCCCAGTGTGGCCTTTAAAACTCTGTGCACGTTTTGCGTCTTCCTGTCCCGCTCCACGGAAGTTCAGAGGGGCAGCCGGTGCATGCAGGGAAATGAGCCCGCTCCACGGAGGGCCCCTAACAGAGCCAGAGAGCCCAGGAGGCAGCAGGGACCGGGCCTGGCCCGGGGGGAGTTGACGCCTGGGGAGGCGTGGACCCCAAGGCTAGAATCTCCCCCGGAGCTGGCGGGAACCTCATGTTTCCTGGCCGAGGAAGGGTAGGGAGCGCCTGGCTTTCTGCTGCTTGGCCTGTGAGCACAGGCTCGGGGGACAAGCTGAGGTGGAGAGACGGGGTGCAGGGAGCCCTCCGGGGAGAGCGGGGGCTCGGACCCAGGTGGCCGAAGAGGATGCTCCAGACGGACAGCAGAGGCCACGCTGCGGAGACCGGAGAGGGGCGAGCACGGGTCCCCGGAGAGCTGCGGAGCAGAGGAGGGTGAACCTCAGAACGAACAGGAGCTCACAGTGCTGAGGCCGAGCACAGACGGAACCCTGGAAAGGCCGCTGGCGGAGAAGCGGGCAGCGAGAGGAGGAGGTGCTGGCCGCTGCCTGGGCGGTGAGCAGAGGCTGCTTCCAGGGCTTCGTGCACACCAGGACCCGGATGGCCGGGAGCGCATGGGCTGGCCTTCCCCCCAGAGGGCACAGGCACCGAGCGAGGCACCGTGGCTCCGAGGCCCACGGCAAGGCTGAGCAGAGAGGGCCGCTGCCCTGCGCTTGCGCTGTACTGGAGGCCTGGCCGTGTGCAGACCTGGAAGCCGGTCAGACTGAGAAGGGCGCAGGAGCAGATGCGGCGGGGAGAACAGGAGCCCCCTGGGTGAAGGGCCCGCCAAGCCAGGACCGTTTGCTGGCCCCTGTTCCCGTGGCCTGCCCAGCCCCCGTCCCACCCAGCCCCCGGCCAGCGGGCGAGCTGCAGGGCAGGCTCCCCGGGTATGCACGGCCCTTCAGCACAGTGGCCGCGCCGTGTGGACAGGTGGGCTCTGATAGGTTAGCTGGGAGGCTCGTTAAAGATTCATGCGCCGAAGCCCATGTGGTGGCTGTGCGGCATATCGGTTACCACTGCTCGGGCAGGCGGCTGAGGAGGACCAGGTAAGTGGCCGGGATGCGAGAGGCACCTGGCGGACGGTGCCCAGGAGCCCTGCCCGCAATGGTCATCAGGGAGTGGACCTTCCACTGTTTCTGCTTCTGCCACTGTGCCTGCACCGTGCTCTGCAGAGTGACCTGTATGTAGGTGATGAGAGCGTGTCCCCTCCCCCTCCCTGCTCCCCGGTGGCACTCTTCACCCCACGGCTTCCGGGGTGGGATGGGGGTGGGGTGGGTGGGCAGGGGTGCCAGGCCCTGGGACAAGAGGCTGTCACTGCGGACCGGACCAGAGTGTGTGCAGTGAGGTCCTGTGGTGTGGCTGGCTGGAAGCCATGGCAGCAGCTGGGTTCGGAGACCCGGACTCCTTGGAGGTGCCACCTTGGGGAAGCCATTTGCCCTCCCAGCCCTGAGTTTCCTACCTGCCGCATGAGGCAGCTGACTCCCCAGACAGATGCTGCGGGGGCTTCACAGACATAAAGGTGTGGCTGACTGTGCTGTCTGAGGCTCCAGATTGCTTTTACATCCAGAAATGAGTTCATCAGGAGAGAGGAGGCCAGGCGTGGTAGCTCACGCCTATAATCCCAATACTCGGGAGGTTGAGGCACGAGGATCACTGAGAGTCAAGGCCAGCCTGCGCGACATAGTCAAAAAAGAAAAAAAAATGTAATAGGAAAAAAGACTTTGTCTACCAATCGGCTCTCCTGAGGAGGCAGCCTGAGTGGGGCTCCCTGCAAGCGCGGCACTCTGGTCTGGAGCCAGAGGCTGGGTTCCAGCCCTGCTTTGTCCCTACTTTGGATGTGACCTTGGGCAGGTCCTCACCTGTCCTTGGGCCTCAGGATCCCTCCACACAAGGAGAGGGCAGGGCCAGGAAGGGATGCTGCCCCCTGACACCAGAGCGGCACCGGGCCCAAGCTGCCCTTGTCAGGATTAGAGGGACCCAGCGTCTGCCTTTGTCCAGGTAGGAGCATCACAGCCAGGGCTGGTTGGCACTTCTCCTCCCGAGCAGAGGGAGTCGAATCCCATCCACAGGGACCAGCCTCCCTCAGCCACCACGGAGCTGGACTGTGACTGTCCGGCTGGCCCAGGGCCCGGGTCCGAGGGTCTGGCGTGTATCCGCCCACCACAGCCCAAGCTCCTGCAGTGTGGGCTTGTGGACGAGGAGCATGTCAGTCCGGGGCCGTTGCTGGAGAGCCAGGTGTGGAGACGGGCTGCTACTGCTGCTTCTGAACGCGGAGGCAGGCTGCTGGTCTGGGCGGAGCACTGGCTGGGAGACGTTTTCCTGGGTGCTGTACCCAGCTCTGCAGTCAATTCCCAGGTGGCCTTGGCCGGGGCTCTAAGGAAGTGGTCAGACCGGCACTTCAGCCCAGGCCACAGACTCCGTGCCCACACGGGCACTTGTCCCTTGGTGTAGGAGTAGTGCCCACAGGGACCACAGGCCTCACTGGCAGAGGGAAGGTGTGCCAGTCTGAGTCCAGATGGCTCCACCCATTGCCATCCAGAATAGAGGAAAAGGGGCGGCTGGAGAGACACGAGGGAGGGGAGGGCGACCCGGAGGCTCGGGACTCTGCCCGGCTCGGGCCAGGCGGCTATCGTTTCCTGGCCAGAAATTCCACCAAGCGTCACCGAGCAGGTGCGATCCTGTCTGGCACTCCCAGGGTCTCAGGTTCCGTCTTTTCAGGAGCCCAGGGGATACCTGTCCTGGAGAGGCGCTGAAACCCAGCCCCCGTCACGGAGGCGTGGCACGCGTCCCGGGCCGGTGCAGGGGGCAGGGAGAGGCGCTGCTCTGTCCCCCTGGGGACCCCGCTGCCCACTCCCTCTGGAGGTAACACGCCGTGCGCTGCACAGCCTTGACGAGAGGGCCGGGAGGAGGCAGCTGGAGTGGCACAGAGCAGCCCCACTGGCCGGGCTGCGACCCTCGGTCCCGACAGATCTCTGGGGCCGCTTGCTGCCCGGGCCAGGGCCCCTCCACGTCCGCCACACAGGTGCTACCCACTGGCCCTTGGGCTCTGGGCAACCCTGCGCGTCCATGAGCCACATCTTTCTCCTGGCACCTCTCGTGTGCCACAGAGGAGGGCACTGAGGCAGCGAGGTCAGCAGGTGCTGAGAGCCCAGTCTGTGTCCGAGAAAGGACCCGGCAGGTGCTCGAGCAGGGGTCACCTTGCGGGCCCTGCGCCTCGCTCCTGCCCCCTGCTGGCAGCGGAGCCGGGGAGGACGCCCCCTTCAGAGTCCTGCCGCGCCGGGACTCTTCGCCCGCCTGCCAGCCTCCTTAAAGAGACTGAACCGACATCCGAGTGCTCAGTAGACTCGAGTCCTCTTCCTTCTCAGCCTGTCCCTTTGCCCACGTGCCGCCGCCCTCCGCGACCTGTGTGTCACTTGCTTCCTTTCCGAGGCTCGGGAGCCCAGCCCCATCCCCACCACTGACTGTTCCAGCTCTGAGAGCTTCTGAGCCGCCCGACGCTGCCACGTCTCTAAGAACGAGCGGGGCCTGCTCTCATGTCGGTCCTCGGCTGCACGCCCGCGCCCACTCAGCCAGGACACGCACGCTGCGTGCGCACACCGGGTGGAGAAGTGCTGGGCCCGTGCGGGGGGCAGGGCAGGCCGGGTGCTGCCCTGGGCGCCTGAGCTCCCGCCTGCCTGGGTTGGTACAAGTGTATTTAACATGAACACGGGTCCCGCGAGGAGCTGTGCCCCTCACACACCAGTCACAGGGACCCACGTGTGCCCTGTCTGCCAGCTGTGCCAGCGTGGGGCAGGAGCGGTGTTGGCAGCGTCTGGTTTGTCTCCCTGAAGCCCAGTGTGCACCCGGGTTTGTCTCCTCTCTGCTCTCCCCACCCTTCCCACGACGCTGGGCACCGTCTCGAGAGGGTGGTGCCCTGGGTTGGAATCTTTTGCCAGTCTTGTGTTGATGAGTACAGTCCTTTGAACTGGTGCAGTATGAGTGCCAGGTGTGCTTCTGGCCCTCCTGCCGGACCCCACGATGCCAGTCGCCAAAGGATTTGCAAGAGTTTATGCGTAAGGCTTGTGTCTCACATCTCCTCCTGAGGGTGTGGGGTGTTTGTGGGACCGAGGAGCGGGCTGTCCGAGTCTCGGGGTCAGGCAGGGGTCTCATGGTCAGGGATCTGCTCAATATGATGCGCTTCACAACTGTGCTCAGGACGTGTATTGAGAGACATCACACGGTGGGGGGGCAGTCCGTGCATCCAATGTCCATGCGTCACCTCAGTGCGGCCTCTCCCTCCCCTGGACACACCCCTCACCCCTCACCTTGTTTTCCGGAGTCCCCCGCACCCTAACCCAGGAGGATCCCAGGACACCTCTGGGTCCCGTGTTGGATGGGACCTTGGCTTGGACATGGGCCAGAAGCGGGACTGTGGGGCCTGGAGAACTATCACCGTGCGGGCTCTGCACGACCGCATGGGCTCAGCCTCCTGCTCTGGGTTCCGCGCTGAACAACCCCCTCTCTGCCTCCCCTCCCTCCGTGCCCGTGGGCTCGCTGTGCCACACTGAGGCCCAGCTGCCCTGCAGTCTCCCCGGAAGTGGCCCTTCCTCTCCTCTGTTTGTGGTGCAGACAGGCTTTGGCAAACCCTGACTGAGTATGTGAGATGCGGGGGCTTCAGAGGGTGGGCTAGACCCTGCCCCTTGGCCAGACCAGCTTTCAGATGTGCCAGGCTGGCACACGAGACTATGGCATAAGCCTGAGGCTCTGAGCAAGTCCCACCCTCCTCTCAGAACCACCATAGTCCATAGGGAAGAGAGTGTCTTCACGCACGTGTGTGTGTGTGTGTACACAAGCAGTACCGGGGTTGAACTCAGGGCCTCACACGTGCCAGAGGGTGCTGTACCACTGAGTGACATCCAACCCTATTTATTGTTTGAGACAGAGCCTCACTGAGTTGCCCAGCCCGGCCTCAAACTTGGAGTCTCCTGCTTCAGCCTCCTGAGTGGCTGGGATGATGATGGTGCCACTGCGCCTTTTTAAGCGGAAGTGCAGACCTGACGAGCTAGGGGGGACGCAGGCGGGCTGGTGTCTGGCTCAGCAGAAAAGCCGGAGGGCTTCCAATAGCGATGACAGCCGGCTTTGCAGGGCTTTGCAGGGTACCACGGCTCGGCTCGCTCAGCTCGCCCCAGCAGCTTCGGGAGAAGCCGCCACCCGTACTAGTGTGGGGACCGCACTGCTGTCAGGAAGAGGCACAGGCCTCGGGGGAGGGCAGAGCGCACAGGCGTGCGGCAGAACGGAGCCGCCGACCCTCCCCCCCGGCTCAGGGAGCAGGCAGGTGCCCACCCTCTGTCTGCTGGCGAGAGGGCCGCCTCGCCGCCGCCACGGGTGACTCTGGACCTCCACACCCAGCGGGGGAGGGGACAGAGAGGCCTCTGGCAGGACACAGCGCCTCACGGGAGAGGCCAGGACGTCAGCGTCTCCTGGCTGCTCCCCAAGGCCTCCAGCCAGCACAGGGCACCGGGTGTGGCAGGGACAGACTGGCAGTGCCCTTGGCCTGCCGCTGTCTCTGAGCGAGCCGCAGGTGGGGACCCTTCCCATCCCTGACTCCGAGTGGTATGTGGCAGCCACGCGTGCGCTGGCCACTGTCCTGCTGGCAGAGAGGGCCAGAATCGAGGGTCGCCCCAGGGGCAGTGGGAGCGTGAAGCCCCTGCCCTGACGGCTTCTCAGCCGCCTGCCTCTTGGCACCGTCGCAGTGCTCACTAACTTTCCATGCGAGTTGTGGGGTGACAGCTCCCCACTTTCTGAGGCACACCCTCTGGGGTGTCCGTCCCCCCAGGCCAGTTCCCCCTCCCCAGTGCTGATGATCAGCAGCACCTTCCGGCCTCCACAGCTCCCCTGGGGAAAAGCCCTGGGAAGCGGGGCTGTGGGGTGAAGGGAGGACACGCGAGGGCAGAGGCTGCGGCCCGGGAGAGGCCTGTGGCACCGAGGCTGCCTGGGAGCCGCTTCCTGTGTGCCGCAGCTCCACCCGGGCGTCCGGCGAAGGAGCACTGCCGTGGGCTGCTCCCAGACTCCCTGAGGGGACCGCGCCTCCTGGGGGCCTCCCCGGGTCTGCCCCCACCCTGGGAACGAGGGCTGAGCTGCACAAGGCTCCAGACCCAGCACCTCAGGACAATCCAACAGGTCCTTCCTTTGAGAAGAGTGGAGAAGCTGAGCACAGTGGCACACCCTATAATACTGGCCACTCAGGAGGCTGAAGCAGGAGGATCACAAGCTCTCGGCAAGCCTGGGCAATCTAGTGAGACCCTGTCACAAAATAAAAAATAGAGCTAGGGATGTAGCTCAACAATAGTGTTCTTCTGCATGGCCAAAAGTCAAGATCCGGTCCTCAGCACCAGGCTAAATTCATCGATTGACCATCAGTCACAGAATGAAGGGCCTTGTGCAGCCGAGTGTTCTTTTCCTGCCCTATAACATATAAAACTCCAGCTAATTTTGCCGTGCTCTGAGAGGGGCTGGCTCCTGCCGGCCTCCCTCACCCGCTGGAGGCGATGCCGGTGGAGGAATGGGAGGAAGCCCAGCCCAGACACAGAGGCCGCAGCCGCAGCCGCAGCCAGCGGCAGGCCTAGTCCTCAGACCAGGTTCTGCCTAAGGTCTCGGGAGCAGGACTGGCCCGAAGCACAGGCCAGCCAAGGCACGGTGTAGTTGCGAAGACCAGATCATACAAGACAGGAGTGCAAGTCAGAGCCCAAATTCTAAGCCAGGTTGGCAACAGAGCCCCAGAATGTGGCGCACACTTATAACCCCGCAGCTTAGGGGGGTCACAAGTTCAAAGCAACCTGGGTGATCTTGTGAGACACTGTCTCCAAATAACATGTTAAACGGACTGGAAATGTAGCCCAGCACTGGAGTCCCTGTCCAGCACATGCGAGGCTCTGAGGCTCAGCCTCATTGTGTCGTCCCTTCCCAGTCTAGTGGCTGTCAGCCAGTGCCAGTGCCGACCACTGAGGGGACAGGAGCAGGTGAGGCAGCAGACACAGCAGGAGCCACCTGAAGGGGAGGGGCCAGCAGCTAAGGGGGACAGTTCTTTTTAGCTGTGTAAAAGTTTGGGTTCGGTCTATTTATGGCTTGGTGGAGAAGCCACCAAAAAGGGAGCAGGAAGGTCTGACTGGTCCGAGGCCCCGCACAGTGGCAGCGTCTCCAGGAAGGCGGCGTCGGGCATCCCTCCTGCAGCTGGTGGCGGGCACTGTGGCCACAGTCACGCTCCCCGCTGACCACTCTGCTCTGTGCTTCTGCCCGCAGGCCCCTCCGCCCAGCGGCAGGTGCAGAATGGCCCCTCTCCCGAGGAGATGGACCTCCAGAGAAGGTAACCGGGGCCCCGGTGAGCAGGACTCAGCCGCCCTCTGGGGACACGGACGGGGCGGGGGGAGCCCAGGCACTGCCTCCCCTGTGGCACGGGGTTCCCTTGCGCTCCGTGTCTGCAGGGAGCATGTCCCAGGCGAGGCCTGCATTCTGGAGTGCTTGCTGCTGTGCGATTCACTCGGCCGGTTCCTGGGTGTCTCCCGAGCCACAGGCCGCCTCTGTGCAACTGAGGAAGGCCTTTGACGCCCGCTGCCCTTTCACGGGCTCACTCAGTAACCTCTGGGCTGCTGTTACTGTTTCGGATGAGCTGCCGAAGACTGAGTGGAAATGTGCGGCTCAGACTCAGCCGGGGGTTGAGCAGCTCCGCGCCAGCCCCAGGGCACCGCCGCCCAGGGCAGGGTACAGAGGAGCGACCGGGGCCAGTGGCTGCACCCCGCTGCCCCATCGTTCTCTCAGGCCTGGCTCCACACCCAAGACCAGGGACGGCAGAGGGGCGGCCTCGGGCCAGGTCACCCTCGGTGTCCAGCCATGACCCGCGGGACCCTTGCCAGTCCACTGCCAACCATTTCATCTGGGTTGCAGTGGAGTGTTGACTCCAAGCAAGGGATAGTTTCCCTTCCCATGAAAATACTACCATAACTTCAGCTCTGATCTTTAAATGTTTTTCAAGTGCTCTCGTTTGCTGAGTTTTCTAAATCTGGGGCTCCTTTGGAGGAGGCTGGAGCATGGGGGGAGTCTGGGGTGCAGATGCAATCGCAGATGCTGCTGGGAGCTTTGCACTGCTTCTCGGGCCCAGGGGCTTCCCCCTGCTTTAGGCTTCAGGCAGTGGGCGATCCCCGGCAGGGGAGGTGGCTTGCCCATGAGCACAAAGCCACCAGGGGCACCACAGGAGGCAGGAAGCTCCCACCAGGGTGGGATTCACGTACATCGTGCTGGGCACCTACTGTGTCCCTGAGCCCCTCAGCCCGCTGCAGACTGAGCTGCTGGGCCCTGGCCGCCGAGGCAGACCCAGCCGGAGCTGGCCTAACGCCACCAGGCTCGATGGCAGGTGAATCCCGGCTGCAGCCTTCCCGGGCCCCAGATGATCGTGGAAGGCCCTTCCGTCCCTTCCCACAGTCCTCCCCACTGGCTTCCCGGATGTTCTGGGAGGAGGCAGCCCTCCCTCAGAGAGCCCCTGGAGCACCCCAAGGCCACCGCACTATGGGAGAGGGCCCACTGATTCCGCTGCTCTGCTGGGCCACACAGCCTCCTCACAGACCTGCGGCAGAGTGGGCCGAGCGGCCCCTGTGGGCACTTCTGCGGCAGCCCGCAGTGCCTGAGGAGAGCCCGGGGGCCCAGAGGGTGCTGAGGACACATGTTCGGAGAGCTAAGCGCAGGGTCCCTCGGCCGGCCTGTGACGGGGCCCGGGGCCCCAAGCCGGCTGAGCCGTCACCCGGGAAAAGCGTGGCCCCACCAGGGGTCACCAGGGGGGACCCGGGCTCGGGTGCTCCTTGTCTGGGGATGCGCCCCAGCTCCCCCCGCCGCCGCCGCCCGGAGCAGCTCTGGGCCTGCACAGAGAGGCAGCGCCGCTGCGCTTCCCTTCCAGACAAGTGATGGAGCAGCAGCAGCAGCACCGCCAGGAGTCTCTGGAGAGAAGGACCTCGGCCACGGGTGAGGGCGGGGACACAGACGCGCTGACACTTGCCTGACACGTGCGGTGGCCACGTGGGATGAGGGGAGCTGGGGACACAGAGCAGCGCCCCGGTCAGAGGGACGCCCGGGGCTGCCCGGCCTCCATGCTGAGCCCTGGCGGGATCCGAGGAGGGGAACTGGGGTCGGGCATCGAAAGGTGCAGGACTCTCGGCGCCTACTCGGTCGGCCCATGTGCGCCAGGGCCTCTGACGTGCGTGGGGGAGCCTTGGCCTGGTGCACAGCGCCCTCCCACCCTCGCGTGCCCGTGCAGGCCGGGCCTGCAGCGCCAGCCTTCCCTGTGCCCAGGGACAGCTCTGTTGCGAGTCCTCCCACCCAGCACCCAGGGCCAGTTCCGGTTACATCCCAGTTTCTGCTCATGCTGGGGCGCTGGGCACTGAGAAGGGGCAGGGCAGCACAGAGGCACCGCTTGCGGCGTGAGCGCTCCCGTCCCGCTGGACGAAGGAGGCTGGAGCTGGAGCAGTCCTGAGCCCAGGGCCCATGCGGGAACGGGAGCGGCACAGCGGGCTCATCTCAGGGGGGGAAGGGCAGACCTGGGCTGACCCCTTCCCCTCCCCCCAGCAGCAGGCCTGTGCGTCCTGGAGGTGACTGTGCCTGCTTTATTTCAGGGCCCATCCTCCCGCCCGGGCACCCCTCCTCTGCAGCCGGCGGCCCTCTCTCGTGTAGTGGGCCTCCGCCCCCGCCCCCACCGCCCGTCCCACCGCCACCCACGGGCGCCACTCCCCCGCCCCCACCCCCACTGCCAGCCAGTGGAGCCCTGGGTGCCAGCCATGACGAGGGCTCCGTGTCGGGCCTGGCCGCCGCCCTGGCAGGGGCGAAGCTGAGGAGAGTGCAGCGGGTAAGCACGCAGGAGAGAGGGTAACCCGTGCCCGTGCCTGGCAGCCTCCCCCGTGCCAGGCACCTGGCAGTGAGTGAGGGCGTGTGCGTGTGCACTTGGGGAGGGGTGGACCCTCGGCCAGCTGCTTCTGACAGGGAAGACGGGGCAGCACCATGTAAAGACAGGTGCCTCGCTCACCCAGCTCTTCACAAGCAGGCACAGGCACTTTCCTTCTGTGCATGAGGAAACTGAGGCAGGGGCTAAACAGGTGCCAGCCACACAGGATGTGCTGCAGGGCTGGGTCTCCAGAATCTCCGTCCTTTGCTTTCCCACCATGGCCAGCTTCTCGCAGCTCAGGCTTCATTCCCGAGAGCCCCTGGTGCCGGCGCTGGCGTGAATCCCGCCTCCTACACAGAACCGCCCCTCCCTCTCAGGAGACCAGCCCGCAGCCTGTAGACCTGGGGTGTCCACTTTCTGTGTGACCCGGGCCTCCCTGTGCCCCTCTGGACGCTGGTTCCTCCTCGGGTGGGCTGGGGACGATAGACGAGGTGTCCATGCTGCCCCTGGGGCGTGTGCACACGCTCTGCCTCCCCTCGAGACGGGCTGCTGCCTCTCCTGAAACGTGGCACCCCGTCCCCTCAGCCAGAAGACGCGTCTGGAGGCTCTAGTCCCAGCGGGACCTCGAAGTCTGATGCCAACCGAGCGAGCAGCGCTGGTGGCGGAGGAGGCCTCATGGAGGAGATGAACAAGCTACTGGCCAAGAGGTGGGTCTCGTCCCCCCACCCCTGCGTGCCGCTCAGGAAGCCACTGGCCCTCGGGCTCGCTCGGAGAGTTCGCCCTGGGCCTCCGACCCCTTTGCCACCAGGCTTAGTCAAGTCTCCCCTCTCTGAGCATCACCTGAGTGAGTCGGGAGGCCGCGCCCCGGGCCCACGGTGGGTGCAGCCAAGGAATTCGGAAGCAACAGAGACCCAGGGACATTGATCGCGCCGAGAGAGAGGTAAAGAGAAAGTTCCCTTTGTGTCCCGCTTGGCCGGGAGCTTAGTACCCAGGTGTCCACTCCCAGCCACACTGCCAGGCGTGGCTCCAGCCTGCCTGAGGCCGTCAGCCTGTCACTGTGGCCGTTTGTTCTCCATCCGAAACCTGAGGAGGTGTGAGATCGCAAAGCTCTCGCTTAGAAGAGCTACAGGGCCTGGGTTCTGTCCGAGTGTGTCCTGACGCAGCTCTCCAAGGCCCCCGAGGAGGACCAGGAGCAGGCCTCGTGGTCAGGACTGCCCCGGTGTCCGGGGGAGCCCAGGCCCTGCTCCATCGCGCCCTGCTGCCTCCTCCCGGCGCTCGCGGCCTTCCCTGTCGGCCGCCCGGCCTCACGGGGGAGCTCCTTTGTCCCACATCATCCCGTGAGCCAGGAGGCCCTGTGCGGGTGTGCTGAGGAGACAGGCCCAGCGTGGGGAGCTGCCTGGCCTCCCTGGGAGGAGGGGCATCCCGAGCAAGGATGGGTGGCCTCCCCCGGCCTCCTCGGGCCTGGCAGACTAGATCAGCAAGACAGGGGCACTTGAAAGCAACTTCCACAAACCAATAAATGGAGGCCCACGGGGAGTGGAGTGGCTGCAGGAAGGTAGAGAGCCCGGCGCAGAGGAGGCCCCTCGTGCGCCTCGCTGAGGCCTGTGTGCGTGCTCGGGGCTGAGGGGAGAGGGGCGCCCCTGCAGGAAGACAGCACCGGAGTGAGCTGCACTGGGGCCCCAGACAACTGGGCAGGGAGGAGAATTGGGGTCTTTTTCCAAGCAGAGGCGTGCAGGAGGGCATGCCAAGGTCTGTCACAAACGCTGACCTTCATTCTGCATGGCCTACATGTTTTTGTTGTTCGTGGTCTTGGGAGAGGAATCCAGGCCTCGTACAATCTGGGAATCCATACTACCTCTGACCGCTGTCTTCCCAGTCCTTTTTTAATTTTGTATTTTGAAGTAAGTCTGTCCTCAAACTTGCAATCCTCCTCTTTCAGCATCTGGAGAAGCTGGGACTACAGGCGTGCACCCCTATGCCAGGCTTGTTTTACTTTGGTTTGGTTAGATTGAATTGGGTCATTTTTGGTCGGGTTGAGTTGGCTGCCTGGTTGGTTAGTTCCAGATGGTTGGCTGGTTGATGAGATGGTCGGTTTGGGCCCTGCTCACCATGGAACCCACCACTTTGGGATATCAGAGAAGCACCACTGAGTCCCACCCTCTGCCGAGCCAGCCCTACATGCCTACAGGATAAAGCCTGGGCTGCTGACTAGGAACGGACTTTGAAGTAGACTGGTGAGGAGACTCATGGCTCAGGAAGAGACAAAGGTGGCTACTGAAAATGAAACTCAGGGACTAGAGATTTAGCTCAGTGGTTCTAGCAGCTGCCTCATGAGCGCAAGGTCCCAAGTTTGATCCCCAGTATCCCCACCACAAAAAAATACATTGCTCCAAGCACCAGGCGTGGTGGCTCACGCCTGTAATCCCAGCACTTGGGAGGCAGAGACAGGAGGATTGCTGAGTTCGAGGCTTGCCTGGGCTACATAGTGAGCTCAGGGCCAGCCTGAACTGCAAAGTGAGACTCTGTCTCAAAAAAAAAAAAAAAAAAAACATTGCTCCAAAAATGAAATTCAGAGGTGGAATTGACCAGGCTCACTGTTGTAAGTTACTGTCAGGGACCGTTCCTGGGTTTCTGGGGCCTGTCCTGAGAAGAGGCAGCTGCAGAGGCCACCAGGTGACAGCAGGGCCAACGCATCACCTCAGGCCGGGAGAGGAAAGCTCCAGGGGCTTTGCGGAGCTGAGATCACGAGAGGGCGTCTCCGGAGGTGTCTAGAGCGCTGAGAGGCAGCCAGGCGGCAGCGACCGCCCCTGCTAGAGAGCACAGCACGGTCTTGCGGGGATGCGGGGAGCTGGGGGAGTGCGCGGGCCCTGTGGCTCCTCCGGTTCCTCCTGGAGTCTGGGTGGCCTGCAGGCGGCGGGCCGTAGCCAGCTGCAGTCCCCGGGCTCTGCTCGGTGTGGGAAGCAAGAGGAGCTGACCTGTGCCTTCCCCTGGTTTCTAGGAGAAAAGCAGCCTCACAAACGGACAAGCCTGCTGAGAAGAAGGAAGATGAAAGCCAAACGGTGGGTGCCTGCCCCCTGCTGGGCACACTCCTTGGTCAGATGTAGCCCACCCGTCAGGAAGGCCTCAGGACCCTAAGAAGCCTGGGGTGGACACCCGTGATGGACACCCCAGGGGTGTCTCAGAGCTGGGGCAGGAGGGCCCCTGTGCAAACTTCCTCCCAAGACAGCATCAGGCCCCTGCCGTCCCGCAGGCCCCGGCCCCTCCAGAGCCCCAGGAGGTAGCACTGCCCTTCGCTCTCGCTGTCCTGCCCAATCACAGGCCCAAAGGCCAGGTGGGCTTCCCACGAACGCAGTCCACACCCCAGGGGCTTCTGCCAGCTGTGGGCTAGCACCCTGAGGCAGCCACACGGCCGCCCACGCTGACCGCGTCCTGCTGCAGCACAGGGCCTTGGGCCAGCTCTGGCTTTTCTCAGGTCCCTAAACGGCTGAAGCCAAGCTATCAAGGGGAGAGGGTGGGTTCCAGCCCAAGGGTCTGAGAAGAGAAGCACTTTCAGGAAACTTCCCACCCCAATGCCAGCACTCAGAGTCTGAGGCAGGAGCAACACAAATTGGATCACTACCTGGGCAATTTAACAAGATCCTGTCTCAAAATAAAGATTTTTTAAAATTTTTTGAGACAAGGTCTCCCTTTGTAGTTCAGGCTGGCCCTGAGCTCACTGTGTAGGCCAGGTGAGTCTTGAACTCACAGCAATCCTCCTGCCTCTGCCTTCCAAGTGCTGGAATGACAGGTATGAGCCACCACACCTGGCAAACTAAAGAAATTTTAAAAGGAATAAAAATGTAGGTCAGTGCAAAGGCGCAGGGTTCAGTCCCCATTGCCACATGCACATTCCCAAAAACAGTTCATTGAGCATGTTTGGGAAACAGGTTTTATACACGACCCTGGTCCAGAGATATCTTGCCTGGCCCCAAGCAGCCTTCTGAGTGGACTAATGGAAGAGCTTCCTTTCCCATCTTAGGAAGATCCCAGCACCTCCCCAACACCGGGGACCCGAGCCACCAGCCAGCCACCTAACTCCACAGGTAAGAGGGCACCGCCCTGGCCCCACAGGCTTGACAGAGGCTTAGAAGGATAATCTGGCAGCCAGCGCACTCTGAGTGCCGGCCTGCAGAAGGTCAGCTCCCGTGAGCCTCCACACCGCCCCCAGAACTGGAACCAAAATTGAGCCCCTGAGCAGGCACACAGGAAACCCTGGAGCAAGCTAACCTGGGACTGGGGGCACGTGCCATATCAGCTGGCCAGGAGCAAGCAACTCATCAGCTCTCAAACCCACACCAAAGCTCATGCTAGGCAGGGTTCTGTCTGCCCTGAGCCACAGCCACCGCCCATCTCATGGGCACCAAACCCAGGACCTCCCACATGCAAGAGCTGTGCCATGGACCACTCTACTGAAAGAAGAAACCTTCACATCAGAGTCCTCATCTCCATGTGATGCCAGCTTGATGGCGGGCATTCTGGAAATGCTCAGTGGACCTTGCTCCACCAGAAACCCGAACCTGTGCTGGTGCTGCTGACCCGTCCACGCAGCTGTGCAGAGGGACGTGATCAGGGCCTCGTGACGAGCCCTAGGCCTGCTCTGCTTCTGCTCTGCCGGCCTGGGCTCCTGAGGAGTGCAGTGGGGTGGGGGAAGGGAGGGCAGGCCGCCTGAGCCCAGGCACTCGGAGGCCCTTGCCAGCTGTTGGCACGTCTCCCACGCCCGCACAGTGCACGCTGGTACTTGGCCACATCCACTCCTTGGACTCCACCCGGGTGTGGATGTTACCAGGCCCGCAGCTTCGTGGCCAGCAGTTGTGGACATCCCTGCTGCTGTGTGCTCCCACGGCAGCCCAGCGCGTGGCCTCAGTGTTGCCCCTCGAGGATTCTGAGTTCCCCTCTGGTCGAGGCATCTGGCCCTTGGCCCGGGTCCAGAGAGCGGCGGGCTGGCTGGGCGGCCTCCTCACCTGCCAGCCGCCGCCCAAGGGTGTCTCCTCACTGCCTCTGCTCCTCAGCCCTGCACGTCTCCTGTGGCGGAGTGAAGTCTAAACCGGCGCAGGTCGAGCGTCCCTAACCCAAAAATCCAAACTGCGCTGAAACGTTCAGAGCGGACTACACATAAAATCTGCAACTATTCTAAAGTTTTAAAAAACCAGTCTGAAACACTTGCAGTCTCAAGCGTTCCAGACAGGGGCTACTCAACCTGTACTATGATTTAAAATAGAAGCCAGGACAGTTTTCAGTCCAGGATAGGAGACAAGAGGCCGGACAGGAGCAGACCCCTGGTGGCCTCCTCTCCAGAGCAAGTAGGAGCTCGGGCTGGGACCCCGGGCCATCACCCCGCCCACCACCCTATTGCTGGGCTCAGCAGTACCCGGCCAGCCCATGCCCCGGGAAGATGCGAGCCCAGGTCGCAGCCGGGACCAGGCGCCCACGCTGCTGAGGGGCAGGTGACCAGTGCTCCGCAGCCAGCTCAGTCTGCAGTCCCAAGGGGGTGCCTGGGCCCAGGCAGCGGGGCTCCCCCAGGGCTCGGGCCAGGCAGCCGCTGAGGCCCAGCTCACACGCCCTGACCCGCAGAGGCTGGCCGGAAGCCCTGGGAGCGCAGCAACTCGGTGGAGAAGCCTGTGTCCTCGCTGCTGTCCAGGTGAGCTGCCCTGGGAAGGCCTGCACGGGGGTCTGGGGGAGGGGTGCCGGCCCCATTCACCTGTCTGTCTCATTCATTGCCCTAGAACCCCGTCTGTGGCAAAGAGCCCCGAAGCTAAGAGCCCCCTTCAGTCGCAGCCTCACTCTAGGTACCGAACAACCCTCCTGCCCACGTGTCCCTGTCCCCTGACTAACACCCCCAGCCCCATCTCACAGCCCGCCATTTAACAGCTTGCCACTCTGGGACAGGGAGCTGGAGGGACTTGGGGTGCCGTCAGCTCCCTGAGCCTCAGAGAAGAACAGCCAGAGCCTGACTGACCACCCCAAGGCGCAGGGCAGTGCAGCAGAGCCCAGGGCGTGGCCGCAGCTGGACACAGAGGTGCCCGCTAGTGCCACTGTGCCCCCAGCCCAGTCTCAGTCCTTCCCTGTGTGCAGCACCTGGTGTCTCCTCACAGAAGTGCGTTTCCCAGGCCCCAGGACAGGATGCTTGGCACTGAGCCCACCCGGAAAGGCAGGCAGGCAGCCAGGCCAAGCCTGCCTAGATCTGAAGGCTTCTAAGCCCACCCTAAAAGATGCCCCACAGCCCACCCCAATGTGCCGGGAGGGCCAGTCGCAGCAGGGACCAGGGCCCCAGCCTGGCCCTGGAGGCATGGCCTGGTAGCACAGGTGACGGAGGGGGGAGTCCTGCCGCCATGTGCCGGACAGCTGTGCCAGGAGGAGCCCGTTTCCACAGGCGAGCTGCAGTCCCGGGAGGGCTCGGGCCAGGCCCGAGCAGCTCAGGGAGTGGTGCTGGGGACTCGGGGACAGGAAGTGCCCAGCCCTGAGCCGCAGCCACCCTACCCCGAGCCAGAGCGCAGGGAGCAGGAGGGGCTGGCTGACAGTGGGGCACGGCCGTGGGATGAACACTGGGGACGCTGGCCCTGGCTGCGGAGGGAGGGACCATCCCAGGGCGAGAGCGGGCAGGGCGGCGTGTTCAGGAGCTGCTGCTGGTTTGGGATGGGCTGCTCTGTTCCGAGAAAGAGCCATCCTCTGGCCCTCGGGTTCCAGGAGGTCCGTCTCCGCAAGCATGGCTCGGGCCGCTCCTGGCGGGCGGCTGTGGGTGCAGGAGGCCCTCTGGCTGGGAGCGTGCGTGGGTCCTTCCGGAGCACGTCCTGAGCCCCGAAGGAGCCCCCGTCCCCGCCAGTCCCTTCCCCAGCCGGGCAGCACAGGTCCTGGACGTCACAAGCCGGTCCTGGCCCGAGCCGGGCCCGTCACACTGGCACCAACCAGCTTCCCCAGCCGCTCGCCTGGCTCGAGCTGCTTCGCTTCTCCAAAACACAGGCTCGAGCCACTCTCCTCCATGTGAGGGAGACAGCGAGGCCAGACCATGTGTCCCCTGTGCCCCACGGGGCCCCGAAAGCCCAGAGTGAGACAGCCCCGGCGGGCATCGCGAGGGCAGCATCTGTGTTAGTTCAGAGCCTCTCACGGAGGCCAGGCTGTGCCAGCTGCCGCCTGGAGCGAACCCACAGCTGATGCTATCCGTCGAGACCAGGCGCAGCCTGAGTGGAAGCCGGAGCCTTGGACGGGCTGAGCGCAAGCTCACGGGGAACCTAACGCCACCGGTGCTGGGTTTCAGCAGGGACAGACGTCACGCGGAGGACCAGGTGTCCGTCCTGCTTCTCCCTGGGAGGTGGCGGGCAGCTGTCACGCCGCCCGCCTGAGCTGCTGCCTCTGGGAGAGCCCTCCGGGCAGACGGCAGCCCCTGGTGGACCCAGGTCCGCTGGGAAATGTGGCCGCGGCCCGCGGAGCTCTCTGAGGTAGACAGAATGTGACCCAGGCAGAAGCGCTGACAGGCCGGGGACCTAGGCCCCAGACCCCACAGAGCTCCCACAGGCCCTGCCGCCCACCTGTCTGCACTCGTCTTCCTCTCCCAGAGTGAAGCCTGCTGGGAGCGTGAGTGACGCGGCCCTGGATGCCTTCGACCTGGACCGGATGAAACAGGTGGGTGCTTCTGTCCCCCAGACCCGGAACAGCAGCCGCGGGGCCACTTCCGGGCGGCGGGACCGCCAGTGACGGGGGCCAGCCCTGCCGGCACCTGAGAAAAGTGTCCCCGTCTCTCTCCCTGGGGCTCCCCGGCACGTGCCCGCTGCCTGTCCCCACCGAGGCTCTGCCCCGCAGGAGATCCTGGAGGAGGTGGTCCGAGAGCTCCACAAGGTGAAGGAGGAGATCATCGATGGTGAGTGGGGTGCAGGGCTGACCCCAGGCTGTGGCCCGGGGCCAGGAATAGATGGCGAGTCTGCGCCCGCTCGCGTGGGTCCTGCCATGTGGCCCTGTCAGGACCCACTGGGGAATAGGGGGACAGGCTTTCCTCGTGATGCTCACAGCCCCTCCCTGAGGAAGCAAACTCAGCGTTCAGGGCGGCCTGGGCCCGAGGCCTCCGTGTCCCTGCTCCCCTGAGGCTGCGAGACCCTGTGTGGAGGGCAGGGTGGTTCTGACAGACACCCCCAAGGCTCCGTTGTCTGTTGAGTCCTCCTGCCTCTCAGGCCTGCCACCCCAGCCCCACTCCTGGGGACCTGGCAGGCCACTGCTTTCCTGAGGGTGTGGGGGGCCAGGAGCCGCCGCCTAGGCCCGAGGCCTTCTCAGCCTCGGCACTGGGCTGAGGGTGGGTGAGGTGCCCCCCTCCTCAGAGCCCTTGGCCCCAGAAAGCAGGGTACGTCCCTGCATCACATCCGTCCTTCCGCCCCGCCAGGCCTTTGAGGAGCTGGCTCAGATCTGCAGCCAGAGGAAAGGGAAGGTGTGGGCCAGGCAGGCCACACCCTGGCCAGGCAGAGCCCTGTTCCTGCCCATCCAGCTCCGCCTGTCTGGAGGCCTCTGTGAATGAGGGGACCCCTTTATCACTGCCGGGGTGACTCAGAGAGCGTGGGTGGCATGGTAGGGTGGAGCTGTGGGCAGAGTCCACCTCCAGGATAGGACCAGGCCTGGACTCTGCTCCGCCAAGCCAGGGCCGTGGGCTCCCCGGGCAGACCTGGATGCCCAGGCCTGGGCAATGTGCTCCTTACGGCAGAGTCCCAGGGCCCACCTACTCCCCCCCCAGGCAAGGAGGCAGTGGCCACTGTGCCCGCAGACAAGAGATGACGGCGAGATCCCCAAGGCCTATGTTGCCTCCAAAGTTGCCACCCTGTTGGCCGTGTGGCCCACGGTGAGCTCTGGCAGCCTGGAGCGGGACAGGGCATCCCACGCTGGAGAGGATGATGCAGGAGGTCCACACCGCGCAGGGCCTCAGCCCTCTCTTCTGTCCCGTCCCGCAGCCATCAGGCAGGAGCTGAGCGGGGTCAGCACCACGTAGGTGTCCCCGGGCGCCCGGCGGAGGATGAGGAGCTGCGGCCCCGCCCCCAGCAGCGTCCACGGAGCCCAGGACGTGGAGCCGTCAGTCACGCGGCCTCCGCCCGTGGTCAATGCTAAGATGAGGAAACAAAGTCAACTCCTGGATTTTTTAGATTCTGCCCGACACAGAACACCAGGCCCACTCTTCTTTTGTATTTTATATTTGCTTATTTAAGTGTACATTTCTTTTGGGTTATAGAGGACACCCCAGATCACCGGCTTCACTAGATGGTTCCCAGGTTCCTCCTAGGTGACGCTGTGGCATTTCTGCGCAGCTGTCCCGACGACCATGGTGTTAACAGTCTGTCCACGCGCCGCGTGCTGTCCACACAGTAATAAACCGTTTACTGTCCACACGCAGCTCCACCTCTCGCTCTGTCGCACTGCTGGTGGCCGGGCAAGCCCTCGCACGGAAGGGAGGGCAAGATGAGCAGGAGGGACTGGGCCCAGGGTCCCCAGGTACCTGGAAGCTGAGTCAGGCAGCTCTGCAGGCCCAGGCTGAGCCCCAGGGCCTCCTTCCTGTAGAGGACCACATACCTCGGGCTGCACATGAACAGACCCTCCTCACACCCAGGGGCCTTGCGGGGACTCTCAGGCACCCTCCGGGTGGCAGCCACAGGAGCGGGATGGGGGGGTGGAGGGCTCTGGCCCCCACTCTCCAAAGACCCATGCAAATGCTCTGACCCACATCTCTGCCTCATTTAGCCAAGGGCAGGGTCTGACCATTGGCCCAGTGTGGCCAGGAGCCCACAGCACAGGCTTCAGTGTCCTGTGAGCTGTGTGGCCACTGCAACCACAGAGCAGAGAGCCCTCCTCAGGCCCCAGGCACATGGGCACTGGAGGAGGCACCACATCCGGCCCTCCCCTTCATGTTCCTCCCTGTGATGTGCCCAGCGACCCCAAAAGACAGGCCTGTGGCTCTCCGAGGTGCGACATCGGACTCAGACGCCTCACAGCCTGGCCAGAACTCTGGCAGAACTCTGGCTGCTCCCACGTGCCTGGCCCTGTGCCAGCCCATCCCCACGTGGTGCCCACGTTGGGTCCAGAGAGGTCTGCAGGGCTGCCCGTGGCAACGAGGAGCCAAGGCACACCTGCAGGCCTGGGCAGCCTGTGTGCACAGGGAGGGGCTGCCTCCTGGGCTCAAAGTCCTCCAGTCCCAGAGGAAGCCTCAGGGACAGCTCTCCGCTCCAGGACACCTGTGTGCAGCACCGCCTGGTACACCCAGGCGCAAGGTGCGGGCTGCAGCACACCCTCCTCCCGGCCCTCCCTCTCTTAGGTCCACAGATACCTGCACCATCCCCACCTGTGCCGACCTTGACCGAGCCCCGGCCTCCCCGGGTCCCTGGCCTGGCCACACCCTCCCCTTCCGAAAGGAGGTTCACAGTACCTGCCGCTGTCCCTGGACCCAGGTGCCGTCAGCCCCTCTGCAGAAGCACAGGGAGGTCTGTCTCCACCCGCCACGGATACCAGGACCCTGCCCACCCGCCACCCTCTGGGTGGCCATTCTGCTGTGGCTTCACTGCCCGCCAGCTGTCCAGTCTTGGGCCGTCTGTGTGGAACCAAGGGCCAGGTGGGCCGCAGAGCTCATCCAGGGCGCGGAGGCCCGGGAATCCCTGCCACGCAGACTCCCAGGCTGCAGGGTCTTCTGTCCGCGGCCCTGGGGCCTACCAGCCCCACAGCAAGGCCCTGGGGGTTCCGCCTGCGCAAGGGCCTGGGCAAGTGGGCATCCCTGGGCCCAGCCTGCGGCCAAGACCACCCCTCAGACCACAAGGCAGGACTGTAAAAACAAACCCTGGTTTAATTTATGCCACAAGAACCCCTGGCAGACCAGCTTCATGGAGACCTGGGCACCGAGCTCTCAGTGGCAGGGCTCATCTGCCCGATGGGGCCCTGAAGCCCCACGGAGTCCACGCACAGACCAAGCTGCCCCGCCGCCCCGGGGCCGTGATGGCAACTCCAGGCTGAGTGGGGACAAAAGCGGCCGTCCGGGGTCAGGACAGCCAAGCGAGTCTGCAGCACAGACCGGCGGCGGGCGGCGCAGCCAGGGCTCAGAGGCGGTCCTGAGCCAGCCTGCACACCCGCTTCACCCTGGCGTAGGGCCCCAGAGAGTCCTCGAACACGAAGTCCCAGAGCACCTTCACCCACGAGTGGTGCTGCGGCAGGTGGTCGTAGTACTCGGGCGCGATCTTCCGCACCTGTGGGGAGGGATGGGGTCAGGGCTGCCCGTGGGCGCTCTGCCCGGGCTGGGGATCTGCCCCTGCCCAGCCCTGCTGCTGGAAGCCAGAGTCGCAGTGCCCGAAGGCACCTGAGTGCTGGGACCGAGGAGGCCAGCCTGACCACGGCCGAGGCCTCGGGCACAGCACGGCCTGCACCCCACTGCACTTGGGGTCCCTGCCAGCCCTCACCCTGGCATCCGATGCCCTCTCCACCTGCCAGGCTCCAGGCAGGCCTGGGCTCCTGCCTCCTTCCGGACACTCCCTGCCTCCAGCCTGTCCCTGACCTGTGGCTTCCTGCAGGAGTGTGCCCGGCTCAGCTACTGAGTCACCTCAGCCTGGGTATCTGTCATGGAGCCCTGCCCTGCTCCCCACCGTGCCCTTGGCAGACCCGGGCAGGGCACAGGAGATGCTTGGGCAGTGGGGACCCCGGTCTCTCCCCGAGGCTGAGGCCTGCACCCTGGCCTCTGGGGTCCCGCACCGGCACAGAGGAGTAACCCAGGCAGCTAAGCGGCTGGGCACAGGGCTGGGACTCCGGCACCCACACAGAGACAGGCACACCCAGACACACGCGCACGTGGTGACCCCTCACACTCCCCGGGCCCTCCAGACAGCCCGCCCTGGCCTGGGCACGGGGTCCCCTTCCACTCCTTCCTCATCCTCTCTGTCCTGCCCTTCCTCTCTCGCTCAAACTCCCCCGGCCAGGGCTCGGGGACCCCGCAGCAGAGCCGTGCCTGGAGCTCCTGCTCCCCGCAGCTAACGGCTGTCAGGTGCAAGGCCGCCCCTGCCCTGGCGGACCCGTGGTGCCAGGACGGAGGAGTAAGCGGCCTCACGCGGCCCCACTCGGAGGGGGAGGCGGGCTCTGGGGGGCCGCGCAGCCAGCCGTGCCGCAGTGGGTCCCGGCAGCCCGTCTCCCCGGGCCCCACACCCTGCCCTCCGCCTGGGCCCCCGTGGCTGTCACGCGGCCCATCTAACTCCTGGGCACCACCGGGCAAGTGGCTGTGCCCTGACCAGCACAGAAAGAAAGAGGCAGCTGAGGCCCCGGGTCCTCCCGGGCACCTACCAGGGGCAGGTTGCAGCCCGGGATGCTGGGGAAGTCGTGGTGCTCCACGTGGTAGCCCACGTTGAAGGTGATCCAGTTGAGGGGCCCGTAGTAGGAGTAGGTCTCGTGGCCCTTGGTGAACATGTAGTGCTCAGCCACGAAGTGGCCCGAGATGGGGTGCAGGCCCAGGCCCAGGAAGGAGCTGGCCAGCAGGTAGGCTACCGGCTTGATGCCCCAGAGCGCAAAGATGGCGAGGTCGGCCGTCAGCTGCACCAGGGCGTTGAGCACCTCCATGCGGGTGATGGCCTTGGGGTGCACGCAGAGCGGCCGCAGCGAGTAGAAGAAGGGCTGCAGGGCCAGCCAGAGCAGCTTGCGGGCCGGCGTGCAGAAGAGCCAGCCCTCCAGCCGCGTGGGCACGTCCACGTCCAGCCCGTCGCCACCCAGGTAGCGGTGGTGGTCCACGTGGTACTTCTTGAAGGAAGCAGCGTAGGGCACGGCCACCGGCAGGTTGGCGAAGATGGCGAACCAGCGGTTGCGGGCGGCATGGCTTGTGCCGAAGGCGGTGTTGTGGGAGATGTCGTGGATGGCCAGTGTCAGCGAGTGGTTCAAGCAGCCGCCGAAGGCGTAAGCCCAGAACAGCAGCCAGCGCCACGACAGGTCCCGCACCAGCCAGCAGGCCAGCAGCTGGGCCAGCACCAGCCCCAGCACTGCCCACTTGAGGTTCGGGTCCGGCCGCATCAGGGCCTTGATGGCCGGGTACTTGGCTGCAGGGAGGGGACAGGAGACAGGTGAGGCAGCGCTCGCGCGCGGTCTCGTCCCCTTTCCTCCACTCCACCCTCCATCCTGCCCACGCCGCTCCCTCTTTCACACCCACCCCTTTATTTTTTATTCTGAGACAGAGTCTCCCCAAGGTTCCAGGTTGCTTAGGCTGGATTCAGATCTGCAATCCTCCTGCCTCAGCCTCCCAGCGTGCTAGGATTACAGGCACGTGCCACCATGCACTCTCTCCCATTGCTAAGGCCAAGGCAGAGACACAGCGTGGAACTCGGCTCCCTGTCCACACCACAGGCTCTCCGAGAGGAGTAACCCAGTCCTGTGTGACCTGGCACCCACCCGGTGCCTGGGCCTGGAAATGGCCTAGCCAGTGAGGGTGCAGAGTGGACACCCCACCCCTATCCTGGGAACACTGGCGGCAGGGATGTGTGACCAGCCTAGGCAAAGAGCAGGTCACAGAAATGTAACGCTGCCCACCCACCCTCTAGGCCTGTCCTGCTAACCATGCAGACCAGCGTCGGGCCGCTGCAGGCCGTGGCCCAGCCAAGTGCAAGCGTCAGGGCCAGAGACAGTCATGCCAGCCTCGCCAAGCACTAGGCTATGGCCAGGGAGGGAGGGGTGGGTTCAGCTTTGCCTCAGGCTTCAGTTCTGAAACCCAGCAAGGACCACGGAAAAGATCAAATGTGTTTATGTCGGCTCCACTGGTCTTGGTACTTTGTACTATGTTTCATGCAGAAAAAACAAATAGTGGGAGTGGGGACGGCCATGGCCAGGAGGGCCTGCAGCAGCAGGCCAGGGTGCCAGGCTCCGGGGGCACTGGGGGGAAGAAGAAGGGAGAGCAGTGTCCCCTAGGGGGTGGGAAGGAGCAGAGTTCAGAACACGTTCAGTGCAGGCCAGCGCAGGTTCAAACCCAGCTCCAGAGAAGGGTTTACTATCCAGAATGTCAAAAGGACTTCAGTTCAATTGCGAAGAGTCAAACAACCCAGTTCAGAAATGAACAAGGATCCGTGGTGGCGCGTGGCTACGACCCCACCTGATCCTTGTTCGAGGCCAGCCCCTGCCTCCAGAAGAGCAGGAGGAAATGAAGGGCTGTAGTAGTTGTGTGCGCCCCAGTATGTGCCGTACCATGCCACCAGCTGCGCACTTCCGAAGCCAGTGGCAAATTCTGCGTCACATACATTTGACTGTGATAACACCAAGTTTTTAAAAGCTCAGCTTCCGGCTCTGCCTTGTGCTCCATCTGTGAACTAAAGCCACAGAGCACTGCTGGCTCCACGCAGACCATGGCACCACAGCCGGGACAGGCGGCCAGGACACTGCGGCGGCGCATGGCAGGGCTGGGCTTCCAGGACAAGGAGTACTGGAGACAGCACAATGGAGGGAGGCTCCGAGCACCGCTTGCCTGCGCACGGGTCTGGTGCCTGACACGCAGGGAGACCTGGCCCCCTGAAATGCCCCAGGCAGGCCAAGGAGGGTGGGAGATGCCATAGCACCACCAGTGGGCAGAATGATGACCCCAAAGATACCCACCCACACCCTGATCCCACAGCCTGAGGCCGCGTCAGGTCATGGGTCAGCATGGCATTGGGGTTGCCTGTCTGCATTGGGGTTATCCAGCTGGGCTGGGCCATCACAGCGGTCCCCAAGAGCCAGAGGGAGGCCCTCGGGGGGAGCCACTGGACTGTGCCACAAACAGGCTGGTCCTGCCATGGATGGCAGGACGCAGAGGAAGATGCTATCCCTAGCGACGTGGGACCTTCAGGGCCAGAGAGGTAGCAGTGGGTCCCCTGGGCCTACGGTGACTCTGGCCCCGTGAGGCTTCCGACCTCCCGACTGCGGGATAACATGGGGTCATTCTAAGCCGCGGAGCCGGTGGCTGCAGGAGAGTGACCGGTGCCCGGGCAGACCCACGGCGTGGCGCCCTGCTGCACTCCGACAGGCTCCCTCAGGCACCACCCTGCTAGGGCCTGGGCCACCCGTGGGCCACCCTCAGCCCTCTAATCAGGGGACAGTGGACGGCCCCAGCAGGGGCCAAGGACACCCCAGAAGGTGCCCAGTGGCCTGGAGGACACAGGAGGGGCCACAGCCATGTGAACAGAATGGGGTCACAGGGCTCAGCACGAGGGCAGGGCGCACGGCACCCCCGCTCCACCCCCAGCCACAGGGAAATCACATGCAAAGTGCAAACCGCATACCTGGGTGCTGGGCTCGGCGGCCACGGGGTCCTGGGGCCGCTCAGCCAGGGGCCACCAAGCTCCGGGCCAAGGCCTGCCTCTCCTCGGAAGAAGGCTAAGCACAGGGCGGGGCCAGGACGCCTATGCCAGGAGCCCAGGACCCATGCGCAGACGCCGGGCAGCAGCACACTGCAGCCGCCTTGGAGCCAAGCGCCCCATCTGAGCTGGGCCAGCGGGCCGCTGCCGCCCTGTGGTTCTTGTTATTGTGTTGTTTGTGGTTTTTGGGGCTTGTTTGTTTGTTTTTTCTGTACTGGGGATTAAACTCGGGAGTCCTTATCACCGAGCGGCACCTCTAATCTTTTTATTTTTTAAATGTGGAGATGGGACGTTGCTAAGTTACTCCAGCCGCACTTGAACTTGCAAGCCTCCTGCCTAAGCCTCTGAAGGAACTGGGATTACAGGTGTAAGCCTGGGTCCCATCTGATAATAAGCACAACCTGTAGGTGGAACCCAGGCGCCCCTCTCCTCCCCCAGGTGAAGCCACCCTCGGGGAGCCTGGGGCCCCTCCACTGCCGCCCCCTGGAGCCCAAGCCCTGAACTGCGGCCCCTGCGGCCTCCCTTCCACCCGCTGAGATGGTGGTGGCCAGGGCTGATCCCCAGCGCAGCGCAGCACCTGCTGGGAGTCGGAGCCGTTGTGGCTGCTGCTACGTGGGGTTTCCTGTCCTGACGCCGCCTGCTCCCGAGCCGGACCTCGCGCTCCCAGCTGTGTGACTGACCTGAGTGAGACCTCAGCAGACAGCCGTCCTCAACAAACAGCAGGACGCAGCTAAGGCCCTCAGCAGAGCCAACAGATGGCTGCGAAGAGCGTTGGCAGGACCTGCAATCTCCCCAGCCCGAGAAGTCCAGGGTTACCCACACAGCTGCGCAGGGGCCTGACCGCAGGCAGGCAGTCCTCCTCGGGTCCTCAAGACAGCGCCTGCTCCCCGCCCACCACGCCATCAAACTTTGCTTCTTCTCCGGTCAATTCTGACACTTTTCTCCATCTCAGCCCGTCTGCAAGTGAGGGGAATAAAAGCCAGTTTTCCCTCACATGAAGCCATGCCAGGTGGCCTGTCGCGTGCTGTTGTTACACCAGCCACAGGACACTGACCGGACTGAGCAGCTAGCTGAGCCCCTCCCCGCACCCCAGTGCAGACAGGAAGTCCCCAAGGAGCTGCGCTCCAGAAGGCAGCCCCAGGAGAGGAGCCTGACCATCCTCGGTTGCTGAGGGGATGAAAGAACCCAGCAGGGCTCAGAGGACAGCAGCTGCCACCCACCAGGGTCCCCAGGCGCAAAGACAAGGCATAGGACCAGGCTGGCCTGCCAGCCAGGAGGGACTCCGCCCAGGGCACCTCAGGGGACACTGTGGGACCAGAAGCATGGGAGAGTCCTACAGGGCCGCTTGGGGCAGTCAGGACGTGGCGGTCACTAGCCATTGTGTACCACTGCCAAGGTCCACGGGAGAACAGAGGCAGGAAAGGACAAGTGTCTGCTGGGCTGGGCATGCTCAAGGGATCTCAGATGGCAGCTGAGGCAGTTAGGAGTGGGTGTTGTGGAGGGCAAGGTAGGAAGTCAGTCTCTCACAGGGAGAGAGGAGACAACGGCCCGGGTGCCAGGGAAGGTGGGGCCACAGTGCTGTCCTGTTGAGGCCCTGACCAGGGCTCCAGGGGAGAGGGCTGCGGGTCTGGACAGGAAGCGCCACTGGGCCCTGTCTCATCCAGGCCACAGGAGGAGACGTGGTGGGGATGAACTCACCGCATCCTCTCAGGGCCACCAGGAGCCCCAGGCCAGCGGGCAGCACCCTGGCCCACCCAGGCCGGCAGGCACTACCCTGTTCTGGGCACTCGCTGACCTCATGGCATCTCTGTACATGCCAGCCTGCAGCCAACACACTCCCAGACATTCCTCAGGGGCTCTGTGCTCCACTGGCCACTGTGCCCCGTGGATAATCACCTGGAACCGGGCAGCCCCATGAGAGGGTGCCAGCAGAGGCCCACGCGGGGCCCAAGGCAGTGGAGCAGCCAGCCATGACAGCAGCCACTTCTCAAAGTCACCGTGTCCTGAAAGACACAGGCAGGGGCTCTGCGGCCCACGGTCGGGGCAAGCAAGAGACCGCGTCAGGATCGGAGCTCGCCGAGCACCTGTTCTATTACCCAGGGCTGTGCATGGAACCTGGGTCCTCCTGCGGGGCACGCGACACTGGTATGGGAGGCTTGGGGAGGTGGCCAGCGCGAGGGGCCAAGCATCAAACCCAAGAGGTCAGCCGTGTCCAGGGCCCCAGGCACCAAACGGTCCCAACACCCCTGAGCTCCCATGGGCCCTTGGCTTACCCAGAAATCCTCCTGACAGCTCTGCCAGGCTCAGGGTGTGGCAGGATCCCCCCGCTGCAGCCCACCCCAGCAGCCGTCTCTCCAGCCTCTCGCTTCCATCCTTGACCCTCCCACACCCTGGCCCTGGCATCACCCGACACTGGGTGCTCAAATTTCCCAGGGAGGCCACATGCTGAGACAGCCACTCACTGGCCACAGGACAGGTGACCTTGCCCTGTTTGTGCTCACCCAGGTGCCCTCAGGCCCCCAGCTTGCCACCTGTAGCTCAGTAGCTTTGAGCTCCCTCCACCAAGCTGCTTGGTGTTGATTGTGCCACCTGGCGGCTGCAGCAGGAAGCGCCCCTCACCACCTCCATTTGCTTACTTCCCTTTGGACTGGCTTCCTTCCAAAGGTTTCACCCTTGCACTTTTCCTCAATTTTTAAAATTAGGTTATGTTTGTAATACACAGTAAATACATTCACCGTGGAGAAACTGGCAAGTATATGGTTTTTTTTTAGAGATAGGCTCCATCCCATGAACCCACTGCGCAGGGCTGTGGCCTCAACAAAACTTGCTAGTTGGTTTTTCCGGGTGACCTGGGTGACCGTGGCTCCTGTCTCTGTGCCTTTTGTCCAGTCTGGCCAGAGGCCAAGGGCATGGATGCCGCATAGTACCCCGGGTCCCTCTGTTCTGAGGCCCCAGCCAGCCAGTGCACCAGGAACAATGGGGACCCAGTTCCACAGAGAAAATGTGGACCGCGGCCTCCTCGCTGGCCACTAGTTAAACCTGCTTTGCATCCCAGTGGCAAATACGTGCCAAAGGCCTGTGAGGAGTCAGCAGGGGCAGAGGGGAGGATCCAGCCCGGGCCGAGGCTGCAGCACCTGCCAGCACTCACCGTCTGACCCAGCTGCAAGGGTGGAGAGGGCACGGGGCGTGCTGGGCCCTGCAGCTGGGACCCTGCGGTCCGCGTGGCCTGAGGATATAGAGGTCACTGAGGGTGACAGAAACGCCCTAGAACTGGGTCGCATCACTTCCTAAACACCAGTGACAGCACCTACAAGGAAAGGGCTGCAGAGCGTGTTCATTCCGCCTCATAAAGCTTTACAAATTTAAGGAGGAGGGTCGGGATATAGTTCAGTGGTTCTGCATCTACCTGGCAAGTGCAAGGTCCTGAGTTCAGATCTCTGGTGTGGCAAAAAAAAGTAAGGAAGAAGGCGGAAAAGGCCAACACACGGGAAATGGGGCCGCACAGAGGGAGGAAACGCAACGACAGAGCTGCAGTGAGGCGGGCGCTGGGGACTCGGGGGCAGGGCCCTTACCCCAGAGGGGCACAGGCCAGGACGGCCAGCGAGCCGGGCCAGAGGCAGCTGCTGGGCAACCCTTGTGACCCTGGTCCAAACCAGCTGGACGACCTCGGGCGCCTCTGGCTTCAGACACCCTATGACACAGACAAGGAGCAAGCTGCTACAAAGCCAGGGCCCGCACGCTGGCGACATTTCTGTGCCCTGAATTAATCTGTCGGGCTCTAGTTCCAGTGTGACGGGGCTGGCACTCGGCACTGAGAGGAGGCGGCGGACTGAGGGGACCATCACGAGTGCCAAAAGAGGGGCTCCCTCCCCCTCTGCCACGCGAGGGGCCGTCATCTGTGAGCAAGGAAATGAGCCCTCACCTCACCAAACTCCGCATGTGCGGGGTACTAGAGACGGCCTCCGCCGGGCACGCGCGGCACCGTGGAGGGCCTCCCAGTGCAGCCAAGACAAAAGGCCGCCTCGGGAGGGCGGCTGGCGAGGGCGTGGCTTGAGGGACAGCTCCGGCCGGTCAGGCCCGGGAACCCTGCCTCGGGTGGAACTGCCATGACAGAAACAGACAAACGCACCGGGGATTTAGCTCAAGTGGTGCCGCACCTACCTGGGAAGCACAAGGGCCCAAGTTCGATCCCCAGGACCACAAAAAAATAAAAGAAAGAAAGAAAAAAAGAAATAGACAAATGTTACCTCCAGAGGCACCACTGGTTTCGCATTGATAGTAGACCCGCAAGTTACAACCAGCAGACATACAAACAACTTGAGTTATGATCAGAATTTTAGAACCAGAGTCTTGAGTTATGACCCAAATCCCAGACACTTGTGCTTCCGGGTGGCCTCAGACACAGATTTAACCGTCACAGAGCTCTGGAAGGAGCATGACATCCTTTCCCGTGTGGGGCTGAGAAACCCTGGGCCAGTGTCTAAGGACGTGAGATCAGGAGAGACTCTGAAGGCCGTGTAAAGGAGGCTGAGCCTTCACTGACCAGCCTGAGTTACAACCAGTCCTTACAACCGGCTCAAAACTCGGGCCGGGGATATAGCTCAATGGTTCTGGCACCTGCCTCACAAGCACAAAGTCCCAAGTTCAATCCCTGGTACAAAAAAAAAAAAAAGAAAAAGACCAGCTCGAGACTTATGAATTGAGTTCATAATTCAAAAGTCTGCAGTACCGTGTGTACGTGTGCACATGGTGAGAGACTGCTCCCTCGGAAAGAACATTCATGCCAAAAAAGGCACAGGAGCCGCGTAGATGCAGAGGCGGGGGAGGGTTCTAAGCTCAGGAGCTGGAGGTGAGCTGAGCCAGGGACACCGGCCTTCCTCGCGCTGGCCCCCGACTGCATCCACCACAAGAAATTAAACCCAACAGAACTCGAGCAGAGAGACTCGTGATGCAAAGAGGGCGAAGGCGAGGAGGAAAGGCAGTACCAGGGCCTGGGGCACCCAAGGGGCAAAGCAAAAGCCAGGTGCCAGCCTGGGGCCTTGGAGGTTCCTGCAGGGCCTGGCCACCTGTGCTCAGGGCCACATCAGAGCCACCCTTTGACCAAGGCGCCCCTGCCACCCAAGCTACCATGGAGCTGCCCTGGGCAGGACAGGGTCGCCCTTCCCGCTGCAACCAAACTGGCCGGGCAAAGGAAGCTGCAAGCAGCCCCGGGAGGGTGGGCAGCCTGCCCTGTGCCTGAGCCCTGTGCCATCCTGCCAGCTTTGGCCAGTTGGATCAGTTCTTACTGCTCCTATGCGGCCACTGGAAGCCACAGCTTTTCCTAAGTAAAGAATCCAACCATGGCCAAGAATTCCACTTCCTGCTTTTTCTCTTTTGTTTTCCTTATTTGAATTTTTTTAATTGTATGAGTCCTGCTTTCATAATTTCTTTTGGAAGCAAACAAAATTACAAAGGCCATTGTTTTTTAAAGACAACCAAAGCCTGCATTTGTTCTGCTGCCCATACCAGGCTTGACGTCTGAAGGCCCCAGGTTGCCAGCTCTGCCCTTGTGTCCTGTACCACCTGGCTGAGGAGTCGCGGTCCCTAGGGCCTGCCATGGAACCCTGTTGCCACAGGATGCTGTGCCTGGGGTGCCCTCAACCCAGGCAGCAGCTGGGGATGGACTTTGGCCCCATTCACACAGCACCTGCCAGCCAGCTGTTTGCAAGACTTCCTGGGACTTGGCTTTGAGAGTAGATCTTAACTGAAAATCTGTCGGCCCCGGGCGCTTGGCACCAGCTACATCAGCAAGCCTGTTTCTAAGCAGACGGCCCCGACACGGCTGTGTGGCCCCGACCAGGTCGAGAATTCATGCCAGGGCTGCCGCGGCTCAGGGTGGGGAAAGCCAGCGCGTACAGACCGACAGGCCTGCGAAGTGCCCCTGCTCAACACTCACAGAGCACTGGGCTGAACTCCTGGTCTGCCTGCCAGCCCACCGAGGTGGCACCTTCAGTCACCCGCTCTGCCAGGCTCAGACTCCGTCTGACTGGGGCACCTGCTCAGCCAAGTTGCCCTTAGAGATCCCTTCTCCAGGGTATCGACAGGCTCCCCAGCTGTCGTCCGGACTTGAGAGCCAGGCAGAGCCCGAGGGGCGGGAGCCAGGGGGAACCCCAGAGGGCAGGGCCCTGAGGCAGGACCCCGGGTGACCTGGCCAGGTGGATGCACCCAGGTAGACAGGTGGCTGCCACGGGCGCGGCAGGGAGGGAGGAGGCAGGAAGCACTTCCCAAGCTCAGGAGCTGGAGCCACGGGCCGGGCTTCCCCCCTCTCCCGGCCTTCCCGCCAGCTTCTCCAGAGAGCGGGTCCTGCCGACACTGCTTCTCCACACAGAGACAGACCCCGCGGCACAGCCTGGAGCCCCGGGTCCCTCCCAGAGCTCAGGCCTCCGCCCGGTTGCCGGAGCTCCCGCGCAGCTCGGTGTCGATTGTGATCATAACGTGTATATAAAACGTACCAATAAAATCAACTTTTTTAAAAAAGAAAAGCCGGTGGTCTGCGTGCAGAAGGAAGAGAAAAGAGCCCCAGTGACGGCGGAAAGGACACTGCCCTGGGAAGGGGCCGCCAGGTCCAGGCCCCTCTGGCAGGGGCCCCACGGAGCAGGCACCACCAGGGTCACGACGATCGGCGGAGCGAGTCCGAGACCAATCGAGCAAAGACGCAGACACAACCCCGGGGGCGCTGGGGTGGGCAGCGCGGCGTGCGGGAGGGATGGGGAAGCCGCGGCGGCCGGGACCGGGGCCGGGGTGGGGGCGGCCAAGCCGGAGCCGAGAAGCCTCCTGGGTGCCCCCGGCCCCGCACCCCGGCCGGCTGCAGCCTGCTCTCCGCGCGCCGCCCGAGGACGCGGCCCGCGCTCACCCAGCATCTCCCGGCGCCGCTGCGTGTGCGGCTGGTCGCTGTAGACCCACTCGAAGTCGCTGCGGCCCGCGCAGTTGCCCATGCTGCGGCCGCGCGCTCCCCGTGCCGGCCCCGCCGCACCTGTCCCGCGCCCGGCGGCGGCCGCGCAGAGTTAGGGTCCCGGGCCGGGCGGGGCGGGGCGGGGCGGGGCGGGGCGGAGCCTGGCAGGGGCAAGGGGCGGGGAAAGTCGGTCCCGGGGCGGGGCGGGGCCGCGGCGGGAGGCGGGGCTCCGGGAGCAAGGGAGGCCCCGGCACGCGCGAGCCGCAGAGTCCAGGGTCCCACCCCACCCACCGTCCGCGCGCTTTGCGCCTAGGCACCACCTGGACACAGCGGGCTAGATGCGCAAGCGGGGAGCTCAGGAAGGGATGCCTGCGGCCTCACGTGCCTGGTGCACGATTCGATCCGCGGCACAAACCTTAGGAGATGAATCCGACCCGCCGGGCCTTCAGGAACTTGAGATCCCAAACAGGGCTCAGAGAGGGAAGTGACACGGATACTACATGCTGTGCCACAGGACAGGCCCTTGAACATCTAAGGTCCCGAAGGAACTTTTGCCCTGGACCCTTGTAGGACGGGTAGGAGTTCAACAACCAGAACAAACAGAGGCGTTGGTAGTAGAGGGAATGTGTTAGCCTATGCCTAGGCTCAGAAGCAAGAAGATTCCAGACCTTTTCCAAATGGAGTCGAGTGTTGCGGGTAGCGAGGGAGCCGCCTAGCTCGGCATCCTCACCTCCTGGGGACTTTGCCTTCTCCCGCCTCCCTCCCTCCCCCTCCTGCTCACTGGCGCCCGGCTCTGCTGGGATCCCAGGGAGCGTGGGCTCTTGGGCATCGGAGTGGTGGGCGCGGGGTCCGGCTCCGCACTCGCAGTGCACCCTCCGGGCTTGGCCACCCGCACACCTCCAGGGTGGCTGCTGCTCCCTCCGCCCCAGAAGCCTTTCTTCCTGCTGCCAGCTCCCTGCGCGAAGGGGGCTGGAGAGGCAGGAAGAGCCAGGAGCCCCGCCAGGGTCTTGGTTCCCTTGGACCTGAAGACCTCACTGGGGCTCCGCTGTGCCAGCCTGATAGACAACCCGGCCGCCAACTCCTCCTCCCGCGCCAGGCCCGCTATCACCCAGGACAGCGGCCCCACGCTCTCATCTTAAAGAATGGGAAACTGAGGCCGGGGGCAGAGAGTGGGGTGAGAGGTCTGGCGCGGGGTCCAGGGCAGTCCCTGGGGGAGGGGCCACGGCCTGAGGTCTGCTCCCACCTGTCCCTCTCCTGAGAGTTACACAAAGACATGTTCACCCGTGACTCACTGTCCCGAGGGGCCTGGAAGCAGAAGGACATGGGGAAACCCATGACATGCGGACAGAGGGTGGACTTGGCTTCATCAGCCCTGCAAGGTGGTCCACCCCTGTTACCCCAGCACTCAGGAAGGGGCTGAAGGGTCACTGCAAGTTCAAGACCAGCCTGAGCTGCATAGCAAGTCCCTACCCCAAAATAATTATAACCATGTATCAATAGTGGGGCTTTATTCTCCAGTGCTCCAAATGGACCCAGGGCCTTGCTTGTCCCAGGAAGGGTCCCAGTGCTGAGCTGTGTCCCAGTCCTGTCTGTTTTTCTAATCTTCTTTCCAGAGAGCCTCAATGAAATGGAGGCTGGCCTCAAATGGAAATCCTCCTGCCTCAGCCTCCTACATAGCTGGGATTACAGGCCTGAGCCACCCCACCTGGCAATAGTTGTTTCTTAATTATAAAGACCGTACCATTCTGCTCTATTATAATAAGAGAAACTGGGTGTGAGCTACATAAGTACTTTCTAGATTTCTCCACCATTTCCATATAATCTTAAACAGGTGCTAAAAACAAAGGCTTTTTTGAGACCTGCAGAGACTCGCTCTGCAGTTCAGGCTGGCCCCGAGCTCACTATCTGGCCCAGGGCCAGAACTCAGCAACCCTCCTGCCTTCCAGAGATGCTTTGCCAAGGATCCCCCTAAAAGAATGTGCCAGGGCTTGGTGAGTGCAGGAGGCAGGAAGGGCCCCTCACAGAGCCCAGCACCAGGCGAGGCGCTGC